>JAEQML010074745.1:0-14201 GCA_016904865.1 Pissodes strobi | reverse complement strand
TTCGGTTTCGGCGATGCGGAAATTGCAGAGGAAAAAAAATCGGAGGTGTACATCCCTTTTAAAGGAAGCAATTCTTCTATAACAAATTCCTGTGATGAAGAAATTAAAATATTGGAAGATGAAATTAAAATAATGCGGACATCGTCGTTGTCTCCCGATCAAGAAACGAAAGTAATTAAAAAAGAAGTAGAGGTACTAAAACGATATTGCGCCAAACTATCATCAATACAAGAAGAAAATTCACGATTAAAACAATACAATCAGGAACTTCAGCTTAGATGTATGGAATCGGAGGAAAAGTTGGAAATACTTGGTAAGTAAGGGCAAAGCCAAATTTGAAATCAATAACATCAAATAAAGTTAGGTTAGGAAGGTCGCTACTTAAAACCTGATGTAACTTCCTAACTAACCAGAATAATACCGCAAATTTTTATTACTAACGTTACTGTATGTATTATTTCATAAATTTTGATTCTCATATAAATCTCCTTTCAAGAAGAGACAAATACTTTAGTTTAGTATAAGAAGAAATCAGAAATAGAAATACATTTTTTTAATGGTTACTACTGATAATTAAAGGCAAGATTTTATGCATTTTCCATATAGATATAACCATTGTTTCCATATTGTTGTGGTTTTGAAGGAGAAATGTATATTTTAAGAGCTATTGCATATCCAAGCATGTTTTGAGGCTTATGTATTATTTTCCCACGTTTTATGGTCCTCCGCCGCCTAAACGGTGCAGCACCTGAACACTTGAACTCGATTTAGATTGCGATTTCGCTAAGAGGGCAATAGAACAGGCTAATAAACTAATAAAATACATAATGTAATAGACTATTCTTCTATTGAGCAACTGCATTAGTCTGTGTGTTTTTTGGCCAAATATTTTAAATAGAATTTTTTTATCTACACCTTATACCTTATATGAATTATTTATTTGTTCACATTTGTTACAGTTTACTAGTATTATTGGGGTGGTCGTTTGTAATAGCCGGAATTCGTATTGTGTGTCCAAACAGAGTGAAAACGAGAGAGGTGATTATGTAGTAAATACCATGTATTTCGTGGATTAAGCCTTATCCAGAACTTGTTTTGGACGCCGATCGTGTTTTTGCAAGCCTTGTTCAAAAGTTGTTTCCTGCTCAACGAAATTCCAATAGACTAACCCAAACTAACACATTAAAACGCCGGTCGTCTCACATTACTAAGGTTAACAAGATGAAGTCCGGTCCAATTCAGTCAACATTGAAGCAGTCTTTTGAGCCTTTTAAAAACGAAAACTATGGCCAATGAGAATTTATCTGTCTAAAATGTCTTTGGCTGCTAATATTCTTTTAACAACCTGACCAACCCGCAAGTAAAGGCTTTTCTGTAAAAATATTCAAAATTTATTGCTCCAGATGAACCAACATCAAGAAAAAATGTCGTTGTAAAGATGTTTGGTACCGTGCTAGATGAAGTAAAGGACTAAATTGGAGGTAACTGCATGATATTATCGTCGACGAAACAACTGATTCGTGTGGTCGTGACATGATCGTTAAATGATCGGGAAACTTATAGAAGAAGAACCTGGAAAAGCTTACCTCATAAGTGTAAAAGAAGTGGAAAAAACAAAACACCTTACAGTTACCTGTTTTATTCAAGAAACATTAACAGATTTCTTATTGCCGAATTCATTTCCTATAGATAAAATTGTTGTCCGATGCTGCGCCGTAAACGATGTCATATTACGGAATTTAAAGATATTTTATGAAAATGTAATTCATATAACTTGCTTAGCTCACGAATTAAATAGGGTTGCGAAAATTATTAGAGCTTCGGGAAGAAAAAAATATTCATAAAGGCTCCATTAAGAATATAGTTTCACAATGCGAATTTTCTCTGAGTACCATTACCACCTGAGCCAGTCATTACAGATGGCGTACCTGGATTTATGCGGCAATAAATAATTTCCAAAAATTGAAAGACTTAATTTCACAAATGTCTGATGATTCACAGTGCATCCGAAAATGTAAACACATATTTTGAAGTGTTAAAATGGAACTACAGTTAATGTATAATTAAGTTATAACTATGTATTTCTAGCAAGCAGTATTTTGCACTAGAAGAATCGTATACAAGTCTACCAGAGTCGAAGAATATAATAGAAGCATGTGTACAAAATCGCTAACAAATAAGAGATGAGGTAGGAAAAACAGTAGTGGCACAATTAGAAAGTTTCATAGAAAAAACACAGGTTTTAGGGTTTTAAGGCAGGTCGTAAACATAATGTCAGGGAAAACTGTAAATAATTTGGATATTGAACCTGCCTTAGTTCCAAAATAAAAATGTTGTCCCATGATTTGTTTTATTTGTACAAACATATCCTTAGAGATAGACGCCACAATTTTGTTAGGTCAAAATCTTGAGATACACATGACAACTGCTGCGTTTTATCATTTTTTCGCCTCCCTGTATTATAAACAACCCATTTTGACACTGTTTTGAAGGATGTAAGTGGGAAGTACCAAAAAGGTATCGATTGCCCTTGACGACGAGTTGTAAGTCAACTTACCACCCTTGGGTGATAATAATTTATGCCACCGTGTATTCATTAAGTTTAAACTACAGACATAGGAGAAAATTTTAATTTTTTTTGGAGAAAACTAACAATGGTTTATAAAAATTGAGTAATATTAAGTGAAATGAATATTAATAGTACAATTATTACAATTATGAACGTTATTTACAAAATTTGGATATATGTTTTCTCGTTTTTTCTCAATTTGTATGAAATGTTCTGACTCCATAAATTCTCCATCCCTAACCAAGTTATCTGTTACTCTTGAAGTACTGCAGGAGACTTCTGGCTTCGTTATATTGTACAAAATTTTATTTGCAACTTCCTTTTTATTGTTGACGCTCTCAGCTACATAGTTTTCCGCAATAGTTGCAGATTTCCATCCCCCATGTTGCTTAAGAGCTAAGACATCAACTCCAGTAGTTGCTAATAAAGTGGCCGAGGTTCTTCTAAGTCCAGTATGCTGCTTAAAATTCTCGAAGTTCAGAAATTTAGCAATTTTACTTGGAATTTAAGAAATCGTGTTTTTCCGGACCGGCTGTTTTAAGCACTTTCCATTTCGATATCGCATGAAGGAGCGAGGATTGAAATTCGTCATGTGAGATCTTATATCAATGTAATTTTGAACTATTTTGAAATAACAAACCTTCTCATCGTCACTTTTAGTCACTGTAAATTTACGTGTCATTTCATTCTTGGAATCAGGAATAGTAACAATTGTAACTTCATGCCTTAATCCAATATTGTCCATTTTCATTGCACAGAGTTCATTAGAACGGCACGCTACAGCAACTTCCATTATCATTACAACCATCATCATTAAATAAATATCATCGGGGGCTTCAAACAGGAACTTGTTCGCATTTTCCCTGTCAAACACATTGGATTTTCTAGGTTTATATCCGTCATTTCTTTTTTTTTAAATGCTCGAAGTTAGGATACTTGGAAATACCTATCTATGTTTTTCTCTATGAAAATGGTGGACTTCCACATGGAATATTCACACCATAAGCTTGGTTTAATACAGCAAATTTTTCGTGAAAGTACGCCAAAAGCACGATTTCTGACACTACAGTAGCAGTATTTGTTAGGCACCATTTCTTGAAGTATTGACACAGATTAAGAACAGACACGAATCCTTTAATATTTTCCTTATACTGCTTTTTCGTGACCTTGGCCGACAGCAACAGGCGAGACTGTTCGAGGCGCGACGCGGCGGTATTTTCGGCCCAATATTGCGTCAAGTACTTGAGTGTGGTAAGTAGTCAAATATTTTGTAGGATATTTCGGCGCCAGACCAAATTACTTGTTTTAGTAATTTACCTATGGGTCTTATCATTTTTTCTGAAACTTTTAAGGTTTCTCTTTGCATATTTACTAGTATAAAATAGTCCTACTCTAATATTTTTAAGTTTCAACCAAATATACAAATTTTGCAAACTGAAAGTCAATTATTTACTATTAACTAAGAACAAAATAAACTAACCAAAACAATATTGTAAACTAGAAAGCGTATTAACTAAAGAACACTCCGTCTAGAGTTTGCACTTGATACTTGACACTGAAGGATCAAATATTATGAGTATTATCTAAAGATGTTTTAGAAACAATCAGTCAAATATCAACAAAATTTAGTATAAAAGAACGGGCAAATCAAGTAGACGACAACTTATATGGTTGAGTAGTTCCCTTTTAATTAAGGCAAAACGCTCCTCCTGTAATAAGATCAAACCCTCCCGATCCTGATTATCTGGTTAAGTAGTTCCCTTTTAATTAGGGCCAAACGCTTTTCTGGTGACCAAGGTCAAACCTCCCGATCTTGACAATCTGGTTAAGTAGTTCCCTTTTAATTAAGGCCAAACGCTTTTCTGGTAACCAAGGTAAAACCTCCCGATCTTAACTTTCTGGTTAAGTAGTTCCCAGTGGCGTGTCGTATAGGGGGCCAAAGGGGGCGAATGCCCCCTCCGCCCTTCCGCCTCTAGGTGACCGGGCGCCCCATGCTTCACGAATTAATTTAATTCTCTCAAATCTGTAAAAACCAGACGGTTGGCGCTATAATTATTTTTTGTATGTATCATATTACATGTTCCAGTCTTTATTTAATGCACTATTTTTTGTAAATAAATAATAAATAATTATTTATTTTTTGTAATATAATGTCCCTTGTCCCTTCTCACTCTTCTAGAAAATAATATTGGCAATATTCGTTATAATAGGTAGTGTACAAAATTATTTAATATTAAATTCGTAATAATTTAATAAAATTCGAAAATCTTACTTCATCAGTCGAAAGAACGGGTCAAAATTAGTCAAAAACTATTATAATATCGAGGGCCAAATAAATGTTTTGGAGTGTGGCATCTGACACCCGCCGAAATTTTTCTCCTCCAGCGCTTCACCCTGCCACGAAAGGCGTAAACACGGAGTGTGGGGGTGGGTAGAGGTGGTAATTACCACTCCCCTTCCCAGAACTTGATGTGTAAATTAATTTTGCGTTAAAAAAATTCGGCAGTTTTTTGTCAGGTTTTAAAAATTATTTTTCTGAAAAACCTAAATAATCTAATTATTATTCATTAACGTGGTAATACGGATGGGCGGATAAAGAATAAAGAATGCATTTGTTTGTCGTTTTTCGGATTTATATAATTAATAAATTATTTATATAATTAATAACAGACGGTCAAGCGATAAAGGGGTGCTGTTAATTATTAAAAATAAATAGGTAAATATTAAAATATTTTATATATTTTTATTTAAAAACGAAATAACTATATACTTCTTACAATTACAGAATTAGAATTTTTAATTATTGAATCCTTTATTTGATTTAATGTAAATAACATTCATCGTCATGTTTATGTTTTTTATTCGTTTCCCTATTCGCCTGATTCTTGAATATTTAATATATTGGTCACCCCCACGACCTTTTTGTTTTTTAACGATTTTAATGACTTTTGGGCGAAAAATGGGCGTGGACCCCGAAATTTTTCCGGCGGCGCCCTTTTCCCCGTTTGCGCCCTTCGCCCTTCGACCCACGACACGCTACTGGTAGTTCCCTTTTAATTAAGGACAAACGCTTCTCTGGGAACCAAAATCAAACTTCCCCTAAAGTTACGTCAGTGAAAAAGTAAAGTAAAAAGTAAAGTAAAAAGTAAAGTGAACCATAGATAAAAGTGAAACCTAATTAAAACATACCAGTATTAATTAAACAAATTAACGCCCCTTAAAATCTAACACTAAATAAAGTACAAGGTTACTAGCAAATTGTTTCAAGAAAATGCACTAGGGCGAGTGACACGTGGTGGACGCCGCCATTTTCGATCCCGAGAACCAAGTAGCAGAAGCACCGTCTGTTCCAGTCGTTGAAATGAAAAAATGAGTAACTAGAAAATAGAGTTACCATTGTAAACGCAAGTGTTAACGATAAGTATCCTACTGGGAATATCGTATCTATAGGTGAAACACAAAGGAGTTAACATAAAGCATAGTTAAAGTCATATAAAACTCTTATCTAAGGTACATACAGTAACAGTAACTAGAAGAAAGCAGCGTAAATATAAGAAGAAACAAGCAAGTATAAAGAACCAATGCACTAGGGGAATACGACGAACTGGACCAGGGTCGGAGGGAACCAAGAGAAAATAAATAAAAATAGCTAAAAAAAATCGTAACTAAGTAATTGAGAAGAAACCATAACTAAGTTAACACAAAGAAACCAAAAATTAAGCAAAAAGTAACCAAAACTAAGTAAATACAAAGAGACCAGACACTAAGAAGAAATCAGAAACTAAGCAACTAAATATAGGAAATTAGAGAATATAAATAGTAAAAATAGGAGAAATATGTCAGGAATATGTAAATAAAATTTGGAACGCGAATGTTGATGATCAGTATCTGAGAAAATAGAGAAAATCATAAGGCAAACATGTAGGCCTCCAAAGAAGGTTCATATAGAGAAAAATGGAGGTATATATAACTAGAAAAATTATAATTTTCAATGCAAGTGTTAATGATAGGTACCACACTAGGGAAATCATTGTAGAAACACGTAGGCATTAGAGGAGAAAAATGAGAAATTAAGATATGAGCAACTGGAGTAAAAAGTTATAATTTTAAATGCAAGTGTTTAACGATAGTACCATATTGGAAAAACACATAGGCATTTAAGCATAAGAGAAATTAAAGGAGTTATAGAATTGAGAGTATGAGAATTAATATTGAATTAAAATAAAGGAGAAGCTAGAAAGCAAATACAGGCCATATAGGGAATCTTGTAGCCAACTGTCACAGAGAAGTTCGTTACAGGGAAGATCATAAGACACTTGGGCAACATGTTAATCTAGGAGATGAAATTGGAATCTACATAGGGATGCATATGTATAGATGTTTATATAAAGTTATAAGGAAAAATAGTCATAGTAAACTAGAGTAGTCATAAAGACAAAGGAAAATAAGTTAAAATGTATAAATAAGAGGAAAAATGAGAGAAAATACATCACAGAAATATCGATTGATACGATACATAGAGATAGTTACACCACGTAAATTAGAGAAAAGCCAAATAAGGGAGTATATAATATGGATTAAGATAAGGAAATAAAATAAGGCATATATTATTAACGATAAGTAAAACATAAGCGAATAACTTGTTATTTATGTGTGATAATTTACACCGAAAAACAAGCATTGGCCTTCTTAGAGAATGCACCGACTCTAATAGGGATGATACTAATTAAAAATACTAATATACAAATAATATCATCAGGTAAAGCAATATAATGGACGTCGTGCTAATTTTTGTTATTATGTTTAGACACAAAATCCAAAACATCGACGGAGAGTTACGTCGTACGTTTCAAAAAATAAACAATCAAGCCATCAACTTGGAATTCGCTGACAATAGTTGAAATATAAATGTGCATTTGTAGGTATACGTAATTTTAACATAAGCTAGGACATGCTAATACCTAAATATAATTCAGATAATTTGAATATAATTTTAAGCGTATTATAATGTATGGACATATCAGCCGGCGCGCGGCGCTATTATAAGTTAAAAATAAATAACTAATGATTAGTGTAAAATAAATATATATATGGGAATAATATACAGAGGGAAAAAAATAATAAATAATAAATATAATGGAACTAATTAGTGTAAAATAAATATAGATAATAAGTTAAAAATAAACATGTAGGATAGACTGCCGAGGGCGAGCCACGCCGGTCAGGTAAACAATCCGGTCTTTAATGACCCCATCATAAATGAGCTGGTGCCCTGCCGGAATTTCCGGGGGCCACGCCTGATCCCGGACCACTCGGAAATACATGATGGAAAACTCGAAGCGCTACGAAGAGAAAGGAGAAACATATTGAGGGGCGCACCGCTCAAAGTTCTTACCGCAGGAACTTCCGGGAGTGCACGTCTGGCTTCTCTACGGTATGCACGAACATATCTTCTCTCTTTTACAGAAAGAAAGCGGGTGTAAAAACGAGATAGTCAAACAACAAGGGAACATTTTTTCAGGGATTATACAATTTTTTTTACTTACGGCAGGGCACTTCCATCATGTACACTTTAAATTCTAAGACACAAAGAAAAATACGACCACAGGAAAAATTTTTTGCAAATGATTAGAAATATATAGGATACAGTATATAACGGGATACTGGGTCAGGAAAAATGCAAGGTATCAAAAAATAGTTCTCGATTGTTTTAACACCAATATGTTTTTTAATAATATTTATAGCAATGTTCAATTTCGGCTAAACATACACGGCAGGCCAACAAAAATAATATGATACTTGCATACGTTTCAGGCACCACATAATAAAAATATGCTGTATGATTTTAAATAATAATTAGTACCGGGTGAGAAAAAATTGAAATGACAGAGAGAGTTTTTTAAGAGAGAACAAAATGTTAATATTAAGCACTTATATTTGTTTTATATGTACCGGAAGCACTCCCTAGTCAATGGCGATGGAGTCCTGATATACAGCAGCCAAAAGAAGTCCGACAAAGATTCTGCATATAGTAAGGACGTAGATCGACACTCTTTGGCTGGAATCCTGGACCGAATTATGCCAGGGACCAGAATATTTAGTGCTCATGCATAACTTAAATTTAAGTAGGTACAAAACGATATGACTATTCGAACAATGAGGACAGCTGGTTATTATTTAAGGGGTTCCACTCCTTTTTGAACATACTCATCAGAAATGAGTTTTTGAGCGTCTCTAAGATAACGAATTTAGTTACTTCTTTTCTCAATCAAGTCTTTTTTTATTGAGCAGATTTTTTCCTTTTTCAACTTTCTAACCGTAAAAAATGTTTTGCATTGGGGACCAATGCTAGTTGGAGGGAGGAATATGTTAACTAGAAAGCGTATTAACTAAAGAACACTCAGTCTAAAGTTTGCTTCATACTTAACACTGAAGGATCAAATATTATGAGTATTATCTAAATATGTTTTAAAAACAATCATCAAATATCAACAAAATTTAGTATAAAAGAACGGGCAAATCAAGTAGACGACAACTTATCTGGTTGAGTGGTTCCCTTTTAATTAAGGCAAAACACTCCTCCTGTAATAAGCTCAAACCCTCCCGATCCTGATTATCTGGTTAAGTAGTTCCCTTTTAATTAAGGCCAAACGCTTTTCTGGAGACCAGGGTCAAACCTCTCGATCTTGACTATCTGGTTAAGTAGTTCCCTTTTAATTAAAGCCAAACGCTTTTCTGGTAACCAACGTCAAACCTCCCGATCTTGACTTTCTGGTTAAGTAGTTCCCTTTTAATTAAGGTCAAACGCTTCTCTGGGGACCAAGATCAAACGTCCCCTAAAGTTACGTCAGTGAAAAAGTAAAGTAAGAAGTAAAGTAAACCATAGATAAAAGTGAAACCTAATTAAAGCATACCAATATAACTGAAACGAATTAAAACGCTAATAACAATTTAAAGTAAAAGCAAACTCAAGGGAGCCGAATAGGTCGAGTCCTGTCAGTCCTCAGCGAATGGTCATACGTTTTACGCCATTCTGGTAAATTGTATTCAGTCATAGTTTTCATTCTAAATACATACCTTCCTGTATCTGAAGACCAATATACGTACAGTTTGTTTCGAATTCAGCAGCACACATCTGAGAAGCGCCCAAATTTCTTTTTGACAATATTTATTTTCCAAGCTGCTGACAACTTAGCTACTGACAACTCGTTACGTAAAACGGCGCGGCGTGATATTCCCAAAGGGGTGCAATAAAACGACTGACTCAATAAGTCGGCGTTGCCTACTTAAAGATTTTTGGAATTTTTATCCCACACGTAAGCGGGAGGTTTTGCATCTGTTCTTTCTTAATCTGTGGTATTGATACGTTGCTTCATACCTCTTCCTCGATTTTTCTGGCAGCAGCGACATACAAGCGATACTTGCTGATTCTTCTGTATCCATTTGGCCATTAAACAAATCAAGAATTTCAATTTTTAATAATAAACTGTCAACTTGACGTTTGCGTAATTTCATGCGAAAAGTATCGAATCAAATTAATAAAAATCCAAAAATAAATTCTGCAAGGAGAAGAAAAAATCTTATATACTCCACGGGATGTAAGTACATTTAGTAGTCTCGAACTATATTGTCAACATCGTCCTCGACTAGTAAATGTCACTTACATCCGTTATAGTATAAATAACTATTTCAATTTAATATTAATATAAGTTTGATAAAAATTGATATAACAAAATTGTACTTGTGATTTAATAAAGTATATACAACTTTAATTTATTTTTATCCAGTCAAAATTTAGTTGTTTTATTACTACATATTCATTGCAAATTTATGTTTTTTTGCATATATCCTGCATAAATTAAAAAAAAATTGCATATATATACACATACTCTTAAGGTTTTTGGCTGTATATAATCCGGGCTTATAAATGTTACAAACTAACCCTTAAAATCATAAAAGTAGTGCACCTGGAAATTCCAAATATTTCTTCTTATATTATAGGTCATAAGCAAGTATTTAACAACCTCTAGAAGCATTTTCATTTCTGCAAATACGTTCTCCATCTTCTATACCTGCACTTTACTCCCCCAAAGAGAATTGTGAAACACCAACGTTAAAAATTTTATCTGTTAAGGTGGGTCCAGAACGGCCGTAATGATACCACCACAGTTTTAGTGATTCAATCTGTTAGAAAAACTCCTGTAATGTCCCTTAGAAATCGTGCTGAACAGATGGAAGTTATGAAAAAAACCATATTCAGAAGAAAATTAAATATTTTCGTTCAAACTTTGCTTTAATCAGAGACTGGATGAGGGAATAAGGGATATGAAAGAAAATACTAGATTTTTTGTTTATGGCTAGGAGATAAAATTTGAGGCAGAAATTTGGATTTTTATAAACAATTAACATTGAAGTTACTGAAGCTTGGATAGTATGTTAAAGAGTTTGATCCAGAATGAGGAAATTAAAAAGTCCTGCTGTAATACGGAATACCGGCAAACATTATTGTCGTCTAGCACGCCTGTTGAACATCTGCACGTTTTGACATGTACTTTTTATTTTCAATAGCATCACGGAAAATGGATAACTCAAGCTTAACCTGGATATTTTATATTACCTTCATTCCCGTTACACGGAACCAGCTATTATAAACTCTAATATTCTCCCAGAAAAATACTCCTCGATTCAGGTCAGAATCTCTTTCCAGGTTCCAAACTGCTTCTCTCAGATCAAAAGGGACCTCACAACATCGAATCAATTGCTTTCTTAATATCAAGAATGGGATACCTTAATAAGTTTAATATTATTCTCTATATTACGTACCAGTTGTAGAGAAGGTTGGAAGAACGGAAGATTGATCTGCGTGGTATAAATCCGTCATAAATCAATACTAATTATACAGCAGGTGAAAAAGTTATAGATATTCATTCTTCAAGAAGAAGCTCTTTGAAATAAAGTTCTTTGATGCAGCTTTAATGCACCGAAAAATCTTGTTTTGGCCTTTCTAGTTTTTTAATTTTCATTATACTTATATTTTTTATTTTTAGTTTTATGGGAATATCTTTTATTTTTCATAGAATGTTTGTTACAATTTACTTAGGTGATTGCATCGTATCCAATGCTTTGGAGCTTAGGACAAAATAAAATTAAAAATAGTGTTACATCAGCTAAAGTTTCGGTCTATTTTTAAACTTACTCAGATATAGCTCTGACGCTGTTTTTTCTTTCTTTTTGTCCTAATAAGCACTCTATTTTACAAAGCAATAGTCTTATAATTTTTGTTTGTGTTTTTTTGCTAGAGTATTTTTTGATTTGTTATTTTTCTCTATTGGAATGTTTTCATAGATGTTTATAAAAAAACGGTTCAACAGGAGTAAATTGTGAGAGCAAATAGTTGCTTGAGTGTACCCGGGCGCGAGCTTTCATTAAACCATATATTAACATTGTAGCTGATTGGGTAGGAAGATTTCATTTAGTCCAGAACGGCAAAAAAATGTTTGGACAGTTATTTTCTCCAATGAAAATATTACAGGCTTTAGTGATAGAACATGTAGTTGTCAGAGCTTATCTCTAAATGAAAATGTGAGATAAAAAGTTCAATAAATTCATCATGATCCGAAGTTGAATAATTCTCACCTGTGATTGTATCTCAATTGCATGTTTTCTATTGAAATGAAAGGAAGCACCAAATATATTGTAAAAACTGCTTGTCATGTCTGTTAATGAGATCATAATTATATTTTGCTCTAGCTTCTCCTGTACGATAATTCCATACCCCTTCAACAACTTCCGATAGTCCACAAGACTCTCACACCCTCAATATTTAGTCCTGTCAGTAGCCTTAAGACCGAAATATTGTAATAACGAGGATGTGAACCGAAACTTTAATCTTTTTAGAAATATTTAAAATTACAGATCGTTTCAAAAAGTATTTAATAGACTATTTCTAAATGATTTAAATTATAGGGATATTCGAATGATTTCAACAATATTTAAATCATTTTAGGAAGATTTAAATCATAAATAATTTCAAAACTTGAATCATTTACAAAGCCCTGACTACAAAAGCTGTTTTATTCCACCACGTATAAATTGAAGAATAAGATCCTAGTTGAATGTTTGTTACTGCCAATCCTTAAAGACGTTCATTATAGTCTATAAATACCAATCCGTGAAGATTCACTCTTTATTAGTGGAAACTGAATTCAGATGGATACTTTTTCTTATTATCCACTGTCTTGCATTTTAAGGTTTATATCATGCATTTATTTAAGAGAAACTACTGAGACTATCAGCAGATAATTTTGATTTCGTTCTGAACTCGCTTTTGTCTGAATGTCATAGATTATTTTTTAGTTTTATTTTGTTTTTTTTTTATTGGAATATGAATCTTAATTTTATTGTTCTATATATATAGGAGCCTACCTATTTATTTTTATGCTTCGAAAAAAATAATAAATTTATGAAAAACAATTGCAGAATTGAGGTTTTGAGTTTGTTACGAGTATGTTACGTACATTTTGCATTTGATTATGGATCGTTATACAATCGAAAAATTTAAGATATGAAAAAATTTCCATACAAAGTTATTTTATCTAGAGAAAAGGATATACATAATTTTAGAGGATTTAAGTCGTTTCCAAAATATTTAAAATTAGGAAAAGTATTAAGAACTCTAACAAAATGATAGTGATCCGTGAAACTGATTTAAATTATAAAAAGTTTTATGAATCTAATATTTTTCTAAGGTGAAAAGTATCTTTGAATAAATAATTTTATTAGTGAAAAAGTGTCTTTGATCTTTGATTTGGGGCAGTGATGGTGGTAGTCCATTTTACAGAGAACTCCAAAGTTTGGTTGCAAACCAAAAATCCACCTTTATAATTTATCATTCCTGACAGATTCCTGTCATTAAAGCTTTAGATTTTATATGAAACAAATTATTTAAAAAAATATTTATGATCGATATGGCTGGCGTTAACACCAGCCCCTACATATATGCCTATACCACAGCCTGTACTTTTATTTTGTACTTATCTAGTATCAGCTTAAATGAAAATATATTTTCCTGTGACCACTTATGAAATTGAGAAAAAAAGGCACACGCATATTGTAAAAGTGAGTTGAACTGGCGTCGTTTTCTTGATGGCTTTCTAACTTATTTTCGCAGGCGGTCATAGGAAAAAAAGCGTACATTACCCTTATGAAAGTACGCTTTAACCTCGTAGAATTTTAGGGTGCCTCGTGGTAAAAAACCTCATCGTTTGAAAAGATTATAATAACTGATCAATTCATTTATCCTTGTTATAGGATGTGATGGTGATCAGTCAACATTAGCCGATATCAAGGAAAGGCTGTTAACTCTCAATGAAACTATAGCGGAAAGAAATGTCCTTCAAAGTAGAGTGAAAAATCTAGAACAAGAATTAAACGCATACCAAGACCTTCCGGAAGATGTGGAAGTGTTTAAAAGGCGGTCGATATTATTAGATGATGTTCTTAAAGATAGAGATCGTCTTGCTAAACGGGTCGAGCAAATGAGAGGTATAGACGAAGAACTAATGTCATTAAAACAAAAAGCTGAGCGGGTTTGTATAATTTATAAATATATATTTAATTATTCTCCTGCACA
>JAEQML010074744.1:0-14202 GCA_016904865.1 Pissodes strobi | reverse complement strand
AGGTAGAGTTTTAAATTTAGTTTTAATCATCTCCTGATGATGCTAACATGGTTAGCGAAACGCGCGTCGAGTGCAATAATTCTGTTTCGGTATTGTGGTTAAAAAAAGAATACTATGGATTAGCTGTTTTTATATGAGACGATTTATGTTGTAAATGAGAAGAATCATAAGAACCTAAGTACTTTGATGTAATGTGGTTCAAATTAAGCACATATCGAGCAATCAAAATTATTTGTTACTTGCATGGACCACCTAGCGAACACCAATATAAACGGCTTTTCTCAAATTTTGGCAATCAAATTGATTTTCTGCAGATCAACTATCCAACGGCAGCAATTATTGTCATAGTAGGAGACTTCAACGTACATAATATTGACTGGTTGAAACACTCCAACAGAAACGACGATGAAGGGTGAGAAGCCGAGACTTTTGCTATTAGTCACGGACTTATTTAGCTGGTCAACGAACCTACCAGGATCCCTGAGCGTCAAAAAGACTTTGCTAGCGTCCTGAATCTATTCTTAGCAACTAATCCTGACCTTTACACCGTAAGCACAGGACCCACATGTACCCAAAAAGGTTTGGCACTACAAATCTGCAAAGTGGCGTCCTCTTCGCGAGTTTTATCTTGCTTTTCCTTGAAAAGGTATCTGCTTTAGGAATCAAAATACCTCTGAATCTGCTGATGAGATAACTTAAGTTATCCTAGCTGGTATGGAATCTTTCATTTAATCTTCTATGAAACATTTCTCAAACGGTTAACCCTGGTATGGGAAAAACTGCTCAACAGCGGTCGATGCTAAAAATGCCGCCTACCACAAATGGCGTCGAGAATCGAAATATATTCATCGCGACTAGTAAATCAGTGTAAGCGGACCATTGACGAGAGCAAGAAGGGATATAACGAGCAGATCAAGAACAAGCCTCCAACTGTCAGTCAGGGTTTCTCAATCCCACCACTGACCAAAGATGATGGCTCAATAGCGGAACGGCCAAAGAAAAAGCGAGCATTCTTGCCGAAATGTTTGCATCAAATTTTACCTTAGATCCTGAAGGAAACGCTCCCCCATCTATCTTGGGAGTGAATTGCTCAATGCCAGGTTCAGTATTTCGTCAACGCGAAGTGAAACGAATACTCAAAAGCCTAGACAGTAACAAGGCCACAGGACGGGATCGCGTTTCCGCAATAGTGCCTAGGAAATGTGCTGCTGAACTAACAGCTCGACAATGCAGGCTTTTCTTCCTATCATACCGTGGTTTCCTTCTAGCTGGAAATGCGCTAGGAGCAACCAATCCCGAAGAAAGGTAAAAAACGATTCCAAATAACTACCGCCCAATTGCCTTAGTTCCCATCATGTCCAAAGTCATGGAGAAACTGATCAACGAACAGTTTCAAATATCTCGAGTCATCAGGAATCATAATCGATCGCCACTATGGTTTCCGCAAGCACAGATCAATGACTTCCGTGGCCTATCTGTGAACCAAAGCCATCGAATCTCGTGCAGTGGCTCTCGACATACCCAAAGCCTTTGATAGGGTGTGGCATGACGGATTGTTAAGCATACGAACTACTACCAGCACTGCTTCTCGCAGAGGAGTTTAAAATTAATGCTGGAATTTCCCAAGGGTGCATATTATCTCCCACACAGTTCCTGCTATATCAACGATCTCTTAGACATGACAAACAATTTTATTTACAGCTTTACAGATGACAGCACTTCTATATCCACATTCATATCGCGGATTCCAATAACCGCTGTTCATTCTCAACGCAAGCGAGAAAATCAGATTGCTGCCATCAATAAGAATATGAACGCCATCGTGGAATGGGGTGAGGAAAATAATGTCCAGTTTAACGCAGCTCAAGCAGCTCTCTTCTCAAAAAAGCAAACACCGCGGGACCTGACTTATCAACGACAGAACAAACACTGACTCTGGGCTCAGCCATAAGCTTGCTGGACATCAACGTAGAAAATAACATTTCTTGGCGTAATTACGATCAAAATCGCCAAGGCAGTAGCAAGAAAGCAAGGAGCACTCTATAGGACAAAAAAGCTGTATACACCTCATCAGCTCTTACTGCTTTATAAGACCCAGATAAGACCATCTCTGGAATACTGTTTTTATTTGTGGAACTCGACACCCAAAGACTTGCTCAAGATATTAGGTTCCATACAGAGGAGAGCAGTCCGTCTTGTGAATGACTCAGAGTTGACTAAAGACCTTGATAGCCTTGAACATCGAAGAAAAGTGGCGGACCTATCTCTTTACTATCGATACTACTACGGAATATATTGGAACGAGCTGGCACTTATGCTTTCGCCCAGAGTTGTGCCAAACAGAAACACCCGTCAGACACCAGCTGCTCATCAACATACAATTCAGATGCGAAAACCTAGGACGTCGCTGTTGCAGGACTCCTTTGTCTGGAGGACTGCGTCGCTCTGAAATGGACTTTCGAGTAATGCCTTTCCCAAAAATTACAACCTACAGCGCTTTAAGTCCAACATACATCCTTTTCTACGCACACGCACCGCTCGTTGAGTGGTATAGGATTTTCCTTTTGTGTGTGCCGAACATAAAAAAAACCGAAACTCTGAACTAACTTAGAGAAAATGTTCTCAACTGTACTTGGATCTAACTTTTTTTAAATAATAAAAAATAATGGCTTGGTATTGAAATGTTTTGTTAAAAACAAAAATAAAGCTGCTATTTCTCACAGCGACATAAAAATAACATACCGGAAAAAGTCCTATTTATTATAATAGAATTTCAGTTTATAATTTAATATAATATTTTCTTGATGGCAGTTACGTTTTTTAAATTATATAGATATTTGCATAGAAAATATTCCATCTACCTAACTCGTGAATAATACACGCCTGTTGTGGACTTGGTTGGTATACGTAGCGCATCTTGGTCTACTGGATTTATCTATTATTCACATCGCGAAATACTGCAGTTTTTATTAAATAAGGTAGCTATACCTAAAAAGAGCCCTTACCAGTTTAATACTTTAGCCCGACGATTTGCTAAATACATACAGGTGAGCTTAATTCACGAATTTCAATTATGTAATTTAATAAGAAGGTGAAATCTTGATAGACATTCGGAAGAGTATGGGTATTTTAGAAAAGTTTTACTGCACAAGGTGGATTTAAATACTAAATGCCCATAAAATGTAGCAATTTTTTAACATTCATTTAGAGCCTTCCCTTAGAATTAATTTTTAATTTCACTGCATATGTCTTAAATGAGCTCAGTGCCCATGCAAATAATTTCCAGACATTTTTCAGTAGCACGATTCTCTAAAAAACACGAAACGTTAACGTAACACGCGAGACTAATATAATATATTAGTAATATAGTTAGAGCAACTTTTTATAAGGTTTGTACTGTAATTATTCAAAACCAACAAAAATTAGGATTCTTACTTGCTGAGGAATGCGTTTACTTGTAAACATTGATTATATCGTAAGCAGAAATGTTCTTTTCGAGCAAGTCTTGAATCATGAATTTTATAAAAATGCGCCTTTTTATACTGGTGGAAAACTTTTCAACTTATTACTAAATGAAATCAACCTATGCTCTACATTGGCAGGTTTTAGACCTAGAGTTAGGAAGTTGTTGTTTACGAGTGCTTTCTATACAGTGGGTGAGTTTGAGACCTTACTCGCAAGTTATGAATAGATGCTTTTTCTTTTAATTATTTTGCAATATTTTGTATATATACTGAAAAGCGAATTTAATGTTGATATTTCATTGCTGGTGCATGTTATTCTGTCAACTAATTTTATTGTCTTGTACAGAATTGTTTTAATATTTTTTTTAGTTTACATGTGAATTGATCTTTATTCTTTCGTATTTATGTTAATCAATTGTTTTTGTTTTTTTGACAAAATATGTTTTTTGACATATGTCAGTATAAATTTATTAAATTTGATATGATTTAGTATGTAGTCATTGCTTGTTATGGTATTTTTGAGGTTGATCTTTCATTGCTGGTATTTCGTATTCTGTGAACTAATTTTATTATATTGTACAAAATTGTTTTAATATTCTTTTTTTGTCTTACATGTGATTTAGTCTTCATGTTTTTTATTTATTGTAATCAATTGTCTTTGTTTTGTTTTTTTTTGCAAGATATGTTGTTTAACATGTCAGGTTACATTAAATTTATTAAATTTGGTACAATTTAGTATATAATCGTTGCTTCTTAGAGTATATTTATGATGTTGTCTTTACTATCTTGTAATAGTTATTTTGGGCAATAAACGATGATTTGATTTCATGTGATTTCATTTGATTTCATTTGATTCTTAAATGTATACAATAGTTATTTCCTACCAAGTGCGTAAAGTGATACTTTTCGGAATGCAAAAACAAGTAAAGGAGCGTTTGGATATTTTTTACATGCGGCAATGATATTTTATGCACTTGTTAGGAACAATAGTTTTTCTACGATCATCCGACAATAACAAAAAAAACAATGTTTACATTTTGGAGAATCTGTAAAACAATTTTACAGATTGATGAAAAAACTATATAACATTTCACAACGTTTGTTGTTTCATGTATGACATGAAAATAGAGGACAAATATAATATTACGTAGCTGTAAAAATCAATACGGGAACCTATTTTTGCATTTTATCATGCTTTGTCATTATAAAGGGTACTTAATATATTTGTATATTTGGTAACTAATTATTGTTGCCACTTTGTAATGAATATCTAGCTCAGCTAATTTGTAAAGATAGAGCAAAAGTTAATTTACTTAGTTTATTTGAGGGTGTAGGTTAAGATGTTTCCTCTGGTGATCTAAAATTTATAAGGCGCCACTTGCGATAAATCAAAGAAATCAACTTAAAAACAAATGATATATTAACTATGTGGTTAAATTACAACTTATGGTACCATGTGCACTGCAGTTATGAACATAATTGATTACTGAAGATTTAGTTTACAAAAATGATAAAGATGAAAATTTACTTAAAATTAGATTACAAATACAATCAAATACAATTGATTACTGAAAATTTAGTTTACAAAAATGGTAAAAATGAAAGTTAACTTAAAATTAGATTACAAATGCAATCAAATACAATTAATTACTGAAAATTTAATTTACCAAAATGATAAAAATGAAATTAACTTTGGTGTTAAAGATCGACAAATTTAAAATAAATAAAATCTAGGTCTTTACAATTCTTTTATGTAATTAACACGTTACCTACGTTCCCAACTGTTCTATTATCTGCAAACCACGTGATCGGTTGGGACCTCCACTGGAAACCTCAACTGCCTGTACCTAAGCTTCCTTGCTATAGGCGTGTCCAAGGCTTACCATTTATTCCAGGAATGGTTCCCAGTTATCTACACGTGCCTGCTATCGGATCGACTGTCACCACAATGATCTGCGTGACTGTTGTCTTGTAGGAACGTTGAACGTTTACATGAAAAAAAAAGAATTGGGTGTCTTAGACCGGTGTACACTGCTAATTATAATTATAATTATACAGAAGAGTGTCCTGTGGACCTCAGTTTGACATACAAGGTTTTAACCAAGAACTTGAAAATTTACTGGTTACAGCAAATGTAATCAGAACTTAAATTACAATTTAGTTCAGCAAAAATTATAAGTAACTATGATTAAATAACACTATAAATAATTATTGTTACTCAAGATATTTCTTTTCTTTACTTAAATATATGAAATTCAAAAGAAATTATGATCAAAATTAAAAATTTAAAAGAAAATTATGGAAAAATTATGAAACTTGTCCAACAGTGGCTCTCGGCAACTTCAAATAGAAAATCACTAGACTTTAATAAAAAAAAATGAGAAGAACGAGGTATAACCTCTCTTAAACAAGTCTAATGACTCCAAATAGGTAATTTCTTTACCTAATTTATTAATAGGGCCCTTGGCTCATAAACAATAATTGGACGTAAATTACGTCTTAATTAATCAAAGATAAAGATAAGATAATTACTATCTCACTTTGAGATAGGAACTAAGATAAACGATAAAGAAAAAAATAAACCAGGTAAATTCACACGTGCTTAACCTCTTTAATACGCAAATTAATGCAGATACATCATGGATCAAACGTTGACACGATAAGCAATAATAATTACAGTTTAATGCTACAAATAAACTGAAAAAGTAATGAAATAAGTCTGAAAAGCAAAAATTTTACTATAACCAACAATTATATTAGGAAAAACCCAGAGAAGAAATTCTACTACAAATTCAATTTACTACCTTTTACAGGAAAAGATAAAATCTGCTCTGCGAATCTTCCCAACAATACCGTCAAATCTAAATGAAAATACCTAAAATAATGTGTGTGACCGTTTAAAACGACGAAATAATTCCGTTCTCGATAAATTTGGATTAAACCATTATCAAATTACACGAATTTGACCAATAAGAAACGCAACTATTCACCAAAAATCGGTATTGAACCTTAAGGTCACCACAAAAAAGTTAGAATTATTGAAATCGCAATTACTTGAAAATGCAAAGCAAAAGCCAAATATAACTAAGTGAATTGGAAACAATTTTTAATTACATATTTAAAGTATGAAAGGATTATTGAAAAATATGCGGGATGAATAAGATATTCTGAGATCAAAAATTATTATGACTCACCGTGCCGACGTTTTCACACGAGATGAAACGAACTTCATTTCAAAATTTGTACGTTCTCCCTATTTTAATTGGGCAATTAAAACACGTGACAACCCTTGTAAGAAACCCGGCGTCAAACTAAGGAAACATTCAAGCACTGCCTATCAATATACTAAACATTGAACTGCATATCAATATACTAAACATTCAAAACCATTGATAAATAGGTAGAATTAATAGAGCGGAATAGACTAATATTTGATAACATATATTTAACATATATTCCGTTACAATTTTAAACTGAAGTATCGGGAATTACGAACAAATTTAGGCAATCAACTAAGACTTGCAATCGTTTTTCACGTTGCATAAAAGAGTCCACAATTACTAAAATACACATGTTTTTGAGTAGTTTTACTTTTACGCAGTGCCTTTGAAAAATTGCCACTTTGGGCACGCTCGTAGAAAAAAAATTATCGCTTGCGTTTCGAGTCGATACATATAAACCCAATCTTTAAGCGCCGAGTAAAAACGTTTTTTACTTGAAAGGCCATTCTATCGTTTTTCTACATAATTCTACTAGCAATGGACCACCATACAACTAAAGACCAGTGTGCGTTAAAAAATCAATGGCCCATCTGATTGTGCTTGCAACCATTGATAACGCCAGAATAGCCAATAATAAACTAATGGTCTATCAGCAGGTCGTTAATGTTGACATTTTAGGAACATCGCAGAATCAATATATTTTTATTTTTTAAAATAATATATTTGTAACCAAAATTATTATCATGTTTTAATGCATAATGTCTAACATTTGCCAAGTTAGGGTTCGGAAACTTCAGCAAAATGCACTACCACCCAGTTTTATTCCAAACCAGAATTTTTCTATTTTGGTATCATAAAGAAGTCTTTTCGATACGCAAAGTATTGTCGAAAAGAAGCTCTTGTCGACACTACTTTTGTTGACTGGTGGCTATGATATTAACAAAATTGTTCAATGTCAAGGCTCACTAGCAAAAATTTCGACACCGTTTTGAATGGGATTCCTAATAATACAGACGTCAAAAGCCGAGTACATCCACTCAAAAGTGACAAGATGGCCGTCCAACTTTTGATCGCGACTTGAATAAATTAACGTTTTCCATTAAAAAACGTGCAAAATAGAAAAAATGGTATAAAATACACGTTTTAAAAGACATTAGCGCACTCGCACGTTAGGAAACTCCCCGCAAGCGGGTCGTTTCCCAATTTCGTGCTGGTGCAATAAAATATGGTCTTTTAAAACTAGTATCTTTATATACTATTGTGAACTAATTAAAATCATTAATTAAATATCACCCTGTCGCAAGTTTGAACTTGAACTTGAAAAATGTTATATAAACATTCACTGTTAATTATAAACAATTTGAGCGGTCGACGGGAGCGACTTTAATCCTTAATGATGCAATCATCAGCATTTTGTAACATATAAATACGCCGGCAAACGCCGAGTTAATGAGACTTTCGGGTCTCTCAAACCGCTCAGTCTAGTTGCGGTACAGCACACAGGTGCGTACACTTCTAGCTGTTCTATCCCACAACCCCCATAACTGAGAACACTTATACACAGGTGTAAGGTTGTCAGGTCCTTACCTAACCTGGGTGAACGTATGCATAGGTATACGGCATTCGGGGGCTACTAAAAAGTATAGAGAGAGTCGAATTTATGAAGTATCAGAGCTTCTAGTGAAGGGATAGTTTTTGGGGACTTTCGAAAAGTAGTGAGGGTGCCTTAGCAATTTGTGATAAACTTGAAAGACTTACCTTATAAATATCAGAACAAATACCTAAATAAAAGACAACCCGCTCACATAAACTTTATTAATAAAATAGTAACGTCGCTTGCTAGACAAACTTTGAACTAAGCCTCCCTCGAGAAGACATGCATTTCATATTAATTGGGTATAGTGTAAACTCTTAATTCATCTATAATCTTAAACACGCCTTTATTAGTATACAATCTAACCGTTGTTAAGTTTGTTTGTAAATAAACTTGTTATTGTTTTTATCGATGTGTCTCCTTTATTATCTCTTCTCAACTTGACGTAGTGCGTTCCTAAATCTGAGTTGCTCTCCTACACGCTAAGTAAGGCGTGTCGTCACCGATAAAAAATACAAGTCGTGACACTATTTTGCACTCTACGCGTATTTCGTTAACCATCGTCACGAGATGATTAAAACTAAAGTTATGATCTTTTAAACTCTATTTTTGTTAACTACCTGCTTAATCAAGCGGAACCAAAAAGACCGGTTATCGGAACTCCTTTTGTTACCCTTCATCAACCAGAACAATGTTTAAACTTGTAAATTACCTATAGTTCGTTCCAAAATTTAGACCGGGCTCCCAGTGGAGTTCCGTATGCAAAATATGCAGATCACATTCTGATTTCTGATATGTGTTGTACTGATCCTATACTTCGATATGAATGATGTTGCCAGTGAGTATTGTGGTACGTTCTCTCTCCCACTCCCCCAACTCCAATGCTGTCAATATTGTCAGCCTTCATCAACCAGAACATCTCGTGAGGTGGGTGGATGGAGAATAAGAGGACAAAACCCGACACGTTAGTGGAAGGTCTCAGAAAATTGTTTTTCCTTGGTCATACAGCAGCCTACACAAGACCCATAAAAGGTTTGCATTTTGGGGATTCTGGGTGTTATCTAGCAAACAACTTGTTTTGACATAATTTAATATTGATTTTGGCTTTGCCTTCGTTACTTCACAATGATAGATTTCTTGGCAGTTCAAACTTTTTAAATCGCAATGCTCATCTGTTGCTGCGGGCCTGAGTTTAAGCGTTATTTCATTCTGTGAAGAAGTTTGTTCTTGGTATACAACCATAGCTGTAACGTGTGTAGATTTTTTCCCACTTAATGTTTCTTCATTAAAATCATTGTTGTCTGTAGCTCCATGTAAATACAATGATGGGTTTCGCACAATGTTCTTAGAAATAATCACTTTTTTATTCTCATCCTAACTCATAATTGTCTTTGTAATCTCTGTGTCAAGGTGTTTTAATGCTTTATAGCTAATACTATGCCCCAATTTATTTAATATTGTTATCAAATATTTCGATCTGCTAAGATTGTGAACAGATTCGGCTAATGCTACGTGTTTAGGTGTCTTCTTTTCAGTGATATAGTAAACAATATAACAAAATATGGCTTTTGCCCTCCTAAGAGAACTTTCTCCTAATTTTTTGTTTTTTGCGCTGAACAATTTTTGCATGAAAGTCGCCCATGTTGGTCAGTTCTGTTTTATTAATTGCATTTTCTAATATAGTCTCGTCACATAAATATTCGTCTGGTAAAAGTTCAGCAGCCATTGCCTCTTCCCTTAGTTGTCTTGCACACATGTTGATTTTATTTACATCTAATTGACGAACAAGTTCTACTACTTCACTGAGTGGGATATTCGACATAAATACGATGGAAGATTCTGACCTATCATGTGGATGCGAAAACAACACCATTTCACCATATTTCGCAATTAAAAGTGCTTTAACTACGCGGTTTTCTAGCACTGCATCTTCTAAATCAGTGAGTTCAGCCATCCTTGTTGCCATATATGACAATTCAAAAGAACAGGTTGAGAATTTATCTTTTAATTCATCTATTAATTTTTCAAAGGACGCCTTGGGGTATTTTACAAGACGGACGCCCTGGTTTATTTCCTGATGTTCTTCGTACCCATATGTAGTCACGGTAACAAGATTTATGATATTTTACTTCTCTGTCCAATAAATCTTGAGGTGACTGACAGGTACTTATTGCCATGAAAACGTTATCATGATTAACATGTGCAGCATTAAAAATATTTTGTGCGGCCGATAGCTCAGAACACAGTAAAAGTTTTTTTATTTTATTTTTTGATTGTTGGCCGCATATCAAACATGTCAATTTTCGCAATGATGTGTTACCAGTGTCCCTTACAGATCGGCGAACATGGCGATTTGGTACTGCAGTACCGAATTCAGCACTTTGTTGTTCCTTATATAAAGCTTTTTCTCTACGCCGAACTTTTTCCTCACTTACGTAACCCGCCATACAATTTATGTGCCAGGAAAAACACTGGACACGACATTCTGGATCATATAGTCTATCAAACTTTATACTCACCTCGCCTTTACGTCTTTTTGCTGCACGTCGAAACGGCAAGGCACCATGCGCGCGCTCGGCAACATGTTTTTTTATACGGACAAAGGTCCTAGCTACACAAATCCCAAAACAGATTGCGGTCTGCATATTTTGCCAACGAATATTCCATTGGAGCCTGCACTAATTAGAAAAAGCTGGAAAACAGTAAAAATACCCGAGGGGTCCAGAAAGGTCCATAACTTTATTTCGCTACTAGTTTCATACAAACATTTCTGATCACACACTTAACTATAATAAACCTTATAATGGAGGTTATAGACACGCCAGTAACATACCGATATTCTTCAGAAATAAATAAAAGTTTCTGTTTGTAAATTGGTTTGCACTTTTAATATTAACCATAGATTTTTAGTTAATAACTGTAATTCCGTAATTCTGAAACGAACATTATTTGAGAGGAACCTAAAAGAACCGATTCTGATAATTCCTTCAGATACACTTGATCAACCAGTACAATGAAGCATATGGGAAAGGCCCTCTAACTCTATTTAAACTATTGATATATTTATTAATTTCCATACTTTCGTATGCGTCTAATAATATGTTGTCAGATATACTATGAATTAACTTTAAAATTTCAGTTCTTATTCTGTGATTGTTTTCAAAAGCATGTTCACTTGCATTTCTGCTCTACAGTATTTTAAATAAACCATGTGTTTTTTGAATTCCATTTATATGGATCTTCTAGTCTGCCCATATTTTTGGTTACAATCCATGCAATCAATTTCATATATTTTCTAATGTTTCAATCTTGTGCTTTCGACTATACAATAATTTCTTAACGTTAAACTGAGTTTGATATTCTAATTTTAAGCCTATGTTCTTAAAACATTTTTGGAGTCCTCTAGTATACTGAGGATTGTCTGGTATCGAAACATATTTTGTAATTTCATCCTGACTTTTTTTATGGCAGTGGCACACATACCCTAAAAGGAGATCCTATGACACTCGACGAGCAGTGTATGCGTGTGAAGGTGTTGATTGACACGGTTCTTAAACAGTTGTAGGTTCTAATTAGGGGGAAACAGATGTCCTGGGAGTGAGTTCCATGGTGATGCAGTGCGCCAGATAAAGGAGTCCTTGTAAAGCGACGTTCTAGGTGTTTCCAGTTGTACGACGAACGGGTGCGCCCTAGCCGTCTGCCGTGACTGTCTAACAGGTGCTGCTGGGGGGCGGGATGATGCGTGCCAAATCCTGGGAAGATCTGCCGTAAAAATATCTATAAAACAGGAAAATCTCGGCCACATGTCTACGGGGTTCCAGACTATTCAGATCGCGGGTCAAGTCCGGGTCGCCGACGAGAATACAGCTCTCTTCTGAATGGAATCCAGCAACTTTGTTAGCAGGCCATTAATATAGATGAGAATCAGAGTTGGTGAAAGTATTGCGCCATGAAGCACTCCCGCATTTATGGTGAATCTGTCTGAGATCGGTTCTTAAGGAAACTGGCAAGCCAGCTGCAGAGAGCCGCTGGCAGTCCGAAGGACGGCATTTTGTTGGGCAATCCGTCATGCCAAACTCTGTCGAATGCCTTCGAAATATTTAACGCAATCGCTCGTAGTTCTCAATTGCTCTACTCCATTTATGTGTGATATTGGTCAATATATCTCCTGTCGATCTCTGTTTGCGGAAGCCGTATTGGTTATCGCTAACTGGTACTTGAGTAGTTGCTGATTGACTACACGTTCCATGAATTTCGATATTATTGGAAGGCAGGAAATTGGACGATAGTTCGATGGTGTGATTTTCTTACCTTTTTTGGTGCAGGTTGCACTCGAGCGACTTTCCAAGAAGATGGGTATTTTCCCCTTCGGTAAGACAGAGAAAAAAGTCTGGAAAGAATTAGTGTTAGTTCGTTGGCGCAGTTCTTTAACACAATGGCAGGTATTTTATCCGATCCTGATGCCTTTTGCGTATCTAGCTCTTTTAGGATTTTACGAAAATATCACGGTGGTGAAGCTTAAGTTCTGCCATAGTAGTGTTGATGTTGGATATGATGGGGAGATCCTTGCCTTGGGGGACGTTAAAGGTAGAGTGCGATGAAAACATTTCGGTGACCATGTTTGCTTTTTCCTTAGCTGGAGTCGTCATGACGCCGCGTTAGTCCTGCCTTTGCTATCAACCAGAAATTCCTGGAGCCACTAGGGCATTGCAAAAGTTTATCCCTATCCTTACATTGTGTTTGTCCTTAGTTTCGTCGATCACTAGTTTGCATCCCTTTTTCGCTTCGGGAAAATAATTGCGACTTTTAGCGGTCTGAATTTGTTGCCAGTACTTGTAGGCTTGCTGTTTCCTACCTACGGCTCTTTCGCATCTTCTGTCGAACAACGGCTTTCCTTTTGGCGGTAGTTTGATGGAATTTGGGATGTATGTTTCCATTTCTGAGGAGATTACTTGCGTAATATCTTCGTAATAGATCGACGGCGACGGGTTGTCATGCAGGCGACGGGTGCCAACGCAGACATCGAGCCAAGGAAAATCTATGTAGAACTCTCTTAGATCCTCCCAGTTTGCAGAATTATATTGCCAGATTTTACGAGGGAATGGTAGATCCTTCCGTTGTAATAAGTTTGTGGTCGGACGTACCGAAAAACGTGGAATTACGAATGGTTATTTTTTAGTCTATCTATTAAGATAGTACAGGGTGTTCACCCATAATATCCCCCCTCTTTAACTTTGTTAATTTTTAAGCTACAAAAAAAAATTAAAAACAAAATTGTAGGGTTTTTAATGTAGTTTTTGCACACGTAAAGAAAAAAACAAAAAATTGTATAGTATACAGGGTAGATCAAAAAGAAACATTTTTTTAAATCTAGCCCCCATTTTTTATTCGATTTTTCGATTCTACGTAAAATTCTAAGGATTTTTAATGTAACACACTATATGCCTATTCCTAATACTTTAGGAGTTATTGACAGTTGAAGTCGCTATTTTTTAATTATAATAATAATTCTTTAATCATTTTTAAAACAGAAGATACAAAAGCACTACTCGAAGCAATGAGATCGAATTGAGGAAATTCAATATTTATACCTCAATGACTTCAAAAGCTAAACAGAAAGTTATATTCTTAGGTGGATGTTGCCATAAAAAAAATAAAAGAACAAACAAAATAGCGACTTCAACTGTCAATAACTTCTAAAGTAGTAGGAATAGGCATATAATATGTTACATTAAAAATCCTTAGAATTTTACGTAGAATCGAAAAATCGAATAAAAAATGGGAGCTAGATTTAAAAAAAAAAATTCTTTTTGATCTACCCTGTATACTATAAGATTTTTTGTTTTTTCCTGCACGTGCGCAAATCTACATTTTTTTTTGTAGCTTAAAAATTAACAAAGTTCAAGGGGGGGGGGGGGGCATT
>JAEQML010074743.1:0-14203 GCA_016904865.1 Pissodes strobi | reverse complement strand
CGGGAAATTTTATCACGTTTTTTAGTGTAACGAATACTATTCCTGATGATTTTATTGAAAGGTACCGGCTAGCTAATTTGGGTGCGGATTCTACTTGCTAATAATATATTTTTTATGGGCTCCAGACATTCCTCAATTCTCAAAGTAACTGTCACCACCAATAAAAACTAAGAACTGACAAAAATTACTTAATAGACGTTGAGAATTGCAGAACCTCACTTCTTGCAGGAAATAAAAGATATTCTTAAAAACAAATGTACAATAATTTATTTAAATAAATACAATTAAAATGAATCAGTTAACTTGGTTGAACAATTTTTTTTAGAGTCTGAGAATTAAATCAATTAATTAAAATCTAAATGGTCCAAAAAAAAATCAGTTAAAAAATCAGTAATTAAAATTAGGTATGAATTAAATATTCTGGTCTTTACAACGATCTTCAGATTGGCAAATAGAATACTTAGCTTCGTCTAGACGTTCAACCCTGGTTGGACACACGTCTCTTTATCCCGTTCCTCTTCTCCAGATGCCTGTTATTTATTAGGCCTTTATGGGTGAGGATAATACCCGAGGACTTAAAAAAACCCAACGTCTTATACGGCTAGTATGGTATACTCGATTGATGCTTGACTATCAATCCGAGCTCTTCAGCCAATTTCCGTCCGAATATGCAAACAGAAAATTGGTTTTAGACCAGAATGTTGGTTGATATCAAAAGAAGAAATAAAAAAAAATTAACAGTGATTTAAACAACATCAGCAAAAAATGCAAACTCTATCACTTAAGAATTAAATCTATGATCAAAAACACAAGATACGTAAATGAAGGATTAAATCTATGAACAAAAACACAAGATTCATCAATGAAGCTGATACTCAAGTTTACTCAGAAAAAAATTATAAAATTTGACTTAAGCACACTTCTAAATAAGTGCAAAATAAATGAAAAGTCCCCAAAAAGTTGATTGAATAGAAAAGTTCTAAAAATAAGCAAAATACTAGTCAAAAAAATTGATAGAAATATATGATTACCTCAAAATTGTGAATTGATAATTATGCAAATTCTCCACAAGTCAAATTCGTGCATTAATAAAACTGTTAATGCAAAAATTACGATATTAAATTGTTCGACATTTCACAAAATGTCAATCGTTCTCAAAAATCTCGCCTAGGTAAGCATTAAGTGCCACAAGAAAGATAAGCAAAGCAAATTTAGTTAAAAGTTTGGCAAGGAGCTATATTTACAAAGAGAAAAGATATAAATTCACCGTCGACTGTCGGTAGAGAGAAAAAGTAAAAATCCAAGGTGAGTTCTCAAAGAAATTCAATATTATATTTCATAAATTAGAAATAAGAAAAGATAAACTCACCTTAGACTTTAGAAAGTAGGATTTCCCAAATCCTACACCGGCATCAAACTGAAGGTCTATTGGTTACCCATCCGTCTCTTCCCAAATTTGGCAAGGACCTGTATCAATTGGCTGACTTTTAAAAATGGCGGACTAGCACCAAAAACTTGCTAAAAACATAAAAACCCAACAGAAACCGGTAATAAAATGGTGTTAGTTAGAAATTCTCCTTGCCAACTTCCAACTGCGAAGTTAAATATTTCTGTAAAAGTTAACGAAATTCACGATAAATATATCTAACTATATTCAATAATGGTTGCAATAAGATCATTTATTCAACAATATTTCTTAAAAAGTGCCAATATGGCCACGATGAATAAAGAATACAATTTATAAATCTAGATATTAGAAATCTAATCAGAAATATTGTTGACCAGATCACAGCTTTGAAAATCCCTTTATAATTTGAAAATTGTCCTAAGACACTCCTAAAACAGAAAAATAAATTCGATAAACTTAAAAACCGAATGTGCAAAATCACATCCGGCAAAAATAAAAATGGCCTGCTCACCTCAACGTTAAATTCAAGACAAAGACCAGGCCGTTTGATTTCAATATCTGTTCGATACGCGTCGAATAGGAGGGAGACGACTCATAAAAAATTGCGATATTACTATCGCCCTCTATCCAAAGGGGCGAACATTAAAATATTCTTGTTAAAGAAACCGATGCAGAAATACTACTCGTACAATTCTAATGTCAGCTCCACCTATGTATAAATGATTTAACTTCTACAGAAACCTTACTCAACTACAGAAATCAACCGCATGTAGAAATTTGCATAAAAATCACTTTGTTAGCAAGAAATCTTAGAATATGAAAAACCATGTAACGAAATATTATTATTTCGTTACATTAGTAAGAGTATATTCTGTGTCGAAAAATATTTTATCAAGATTTAAAGAGCATAATATCTGGAATAATATGCTAAAGAATTAAATTATTCTCAGTTCCAGAGAAATATGTGATCAAGCGTTTTTTAGATAAAGGTGTAACATCTGGAATAATATATTTATATGGGATTATATATTTGGTTTTAAAGATTAAGCTATTGGGTTTTAAAATAAAAATGATTTTCATCAATATCTTACCTTGTGAAATTGTTCAACCTTTTATTTGGCTAACTTGATTCTAATATTTTCTGTTAACATTTGTTCTATCTAAAATATCTTTCAATTGTAGAATATCTGTTTTTGGATTATATGTCGGTTCTTTTAAAAGTATTAATTTGGATAGCTCACGAGTTCCTTGATATTCAACAGTGCCCACCTTAATATTCCCATTTGGTAAAAAAATCAACTTTTTGAACCAATCGTCCATCCATCTGTTGACTGATCATATTGCAAACCATATCTGTGATCAATCTGATCAGATTCAGTGATAAATTTATGCACAAACTTTCTTGCTATTTCTGAATATTGATTTAAAAAATCTTTATATTCGTTCGACGATTGACTTTGAACATCATCTTTTAATTCCTGTAGAGGTTTATCCATCATCATCATTCTCGTCTTTTAGATAATCCTTTTTTTACATAATCCCCTTTTAGATAATTCTCCTTCAATGTTCCAGCTACTAATTCAAGTTGATATGATGTGATTTTTTGAGTTCTGCTCGAACTGATTCTAGCTGATGAGATTTCACAAATTCATGTGCAGAATCTATCTCAGCTTTTGATTTCTTAGGTATTTCATGCCTCTTGAGCTTTTTTTCAGGATTCTTCACGAGCTTATTCAGAGGTTCTGTTATAAGATTCATCTTCTGAACGCTACAACTTTGGCGATAAATGCTTGTTTCTAATGGATCTAGCAGAATCATTAATCTTTTTCTTAACATCTTTATCGAATTTGTTTAGGACTGGAGGCATGATTCTAACAGCTATTAACCGGTCCTAATCCGCTTTGCGTCAGTTCCCACCCTGCCCTGATTCACGATTAGTCGGTCCTGCTCCGCTTAACTGGTCCTAATCTGCTTTGATCCGGTCCTGATCCGCTATTAGCCGGTCCTGATCCGCTATTAACCGGTCCTGCCCCGATATTAATCCGCTTTGATCCGGTGATGATTGAGTTTAATATTATCATGTTTGCATTGTCTATAAACAATTTGTTTCCCCAATATACGACTCCACACATTCACATGATATCTGGTAGATGAATCAGGCTTTGTTTGTGTTAAGACGTTTCTTAGTGTTGATTTAGACTTAAAGGCCATTCAAGGTTTTGGCTAATGTAAGACATCTTCAGGATTTTGTTCAAGTTTCGGCTACTGCAGATTATCTTCAGGGATTAAGACCATGTTTTGACCAGTACTGATCATATTCAAGAAGTTAACTATGTTGGAGTTTGGAACCTTCGGCAAACTGCACTAAAACAGGCATATATAGATGATTGAATCGTCATCATATAAATGATTGAATCGTCTCCTGTTGATTCTAACGTGGTTAGCGAAACGCGCGTCGAGTGCAAAAATTCTGTTTAGGTATTGTGGATAAACCTATGTTTTAGTTTAAGAAGTTAAACCAATTGCCGACTAATACTGATCATTTTCAGGGATTCGGACGAGGTTTCCACTAAAGTGTACCAAGGTTGATCTAATGTAAGACTGCGACGCGCTTTCTGTATAATAAAAATATTATATATCTTTTTTATTTAAAAGAAAAAAATAAAAGATGTTCAATGCTCGTGGAGCTATGACGAGTTCAGCCGAGATTAGTATTAATCACACCGAATTCGACCAGTAATCCACCGCAAAATTATTTACCCGGCAGGTTGGAACGCAAGGCCTTGTAGCAAGTTGTAAAGTGAGCGCGCAATTTGCCCGCTGCCCTGGAGAGAGGCCCTTTGGGCGCCACCGAGTTCGTTACGGACCAAACTGGAGATCTCGCGTTATTCGTGGAACCTGCTGCTCAAGGTAACCTGGCCGGTGAGATTCGCAAAAAGATTTCCACCAAATTCAAGAGTTGAAAAGTTTTGATAAGAAAAATTGTCGAGCCAAATAAAAACGCCGCAAATACAATACTATCTCTTTATTTGAAAAGATCAAGATGAGCCAAAAAAAAAACAATAAATACGAAAGTGTAGAAGTAAATTCAGAAGGCCCAAAATTTTACTATAAATACTTCCAGGTACGTTACCAATGATTGTGGGCAGTTTGAACCCCAAATAAAAAAATTAAACTATCTAACAATAAAATTATATCTTTATAATAAATAAGATTATTTATCTGAGGTTGACCAAAACTCTTAGTTGTTCAGGATAGATACTGGAATTAATGTTTCAGCACCAGTCCAGTGCTGCTGAAGGAAGAGGAAAAAAAAACCTAAATTTAATTTGGTCTACCGCGCGGGATCGTGATCACGTAAACCGCAGAGAAAAAAAACGCAAATACAACCAGTGTTACATTACCTACTCACAAAGAGACAATTATTTCATAACTGACATTAAAACTAAAATAATTTAGCACTTAGCTTGCTTAGAGGTTTCTCCGTCAGGTGATCAGGGACGGCTTGTTCCGGAACCAGGTTGGGTGGAAAATCCTCCGACGTCCAACACGTCTCGCCAGTCCAATGGACGGTCTGTCACACCAGGCAAGCAAACTCCGCTAGTCCAAATCTAGAGCCATCCAGACAGGTAGGGGAACCAACAAGTTCTCGCTTAGTAAAAAGGACTGCTAAACTCCTGCTCCGGGGGAAGGACCCTAGGAATGGAAACATTCCCTAGTAACGAGTGACAACAATATGTGAACCGATTGCTATTATATAGTCTCCGTTTGAAAAAAATAATTTAGCAGAATTTCAAATTACCTATTAAAGAGATTTTTTTTATTTTAAATCGAATTCAATAATGAACCAAAATATAAGAACCAACAAAGAATAAATGAGGAAAAAAAAGCATCAGCGTAATAATATATTAGAGCAATCGAAATAATTACAACTAAAACTTGACGTTATGCCGAAAACTAAATAGGTTTAGGTCGCCCAAGGGAAGCCGACATCATCAGGTAAAAATAATAGTATAGCCTTTTAAAAATAAACAGTCCAATAATTCAGACAGAGTTTGGCATCGCAAAATAAACGTAAATAATCGTTGAGAACAGTAAATAACAGCAAGAGAAAAAAATAAAAGATAAATGAATGTAATTAAATGGATCGTGTCTAGTCTGGTGCAGATAAAATCCATACCATATTAATAAAATAATTTAAGTATGATCTAAATAACGAACAAAAAGGCACTAAAATAAACTTTAATGAAAAATCATACTAAACAAGTTTGCCAAATAAATGGTCTGAGTGACCCTAAAATATTATTATAAAATAAAAGGCATAACTTCCCGAATTAATAATTCATACTAAACAAGTTTGCCAAATAAATGGTCTGAGTGACCCTAAAATATTATTATAAAATAAAAGGCACAACTTCCCGAATTAATAATTCAAGTGAAAAGTTCAAGTCAATATTATTATAAAATAAAAGGCATAACTTCCCGAATTAATAATTGAAGTGAAAAGTTCAGTACGGTCCACATAGCGAACCAAACGCAGCAAAATATACTTGAATAAACACATCGCACTAAACGAGTTTGGCAAATAGAGAATCCGAACGACTTTCCAATATTAATATCAAAATGATAGCGTGCCTCTACCTTTAATTTAATAAATCGAGAACGAAGTTCAATAAAGTAAAAGACAATGAACGAAAATATACCGAAAATATGTACTCTACATTTTACGATATGATCAGAAGGCTTCCCTTAGTACGGTATCTGATAATAAACGAAACTGCATTAACTAGCCCCTAACAACCGAATTTCCCGGTTTAGTGTCTAATTAATAATTAAAATCAACGACCCACACGAATCTCTAGAAGTTGATTGCAAGATAAAATAATAAAATTAAAGATAAAACCCATAATTCCCCATTGCATTGGTTCTAACTTCAGTAGTATACTGAATTCCATGAAATTAGCGGTTTAAGCATTAATTGCAACTTGTGGCTGTAAAAAACATTGCCCTTGATAAAGCGAAATCGAAATCAATGGTTAAATTCGACCCTCGTATCTAAATCGCCTCGAATTGGTCAAGTAAATCGAACTACTAAAATTGCCGAAAATCTACATTACATTTCGTCGGAAATAAAATAAAATGATTAATTTGGTCGATCGTAAAATCACTAGAATAAACAACAACGACTATTTTATTCAAATATAGAAGCCCAAAAGCTTAAATTACTCTCGAATCAGTTTGACGTTACACCGAATAATCTAGCCACTTAAATCGAGTCCGAAATGAATCAAAATGGTTAATTTATTAATAATCATTAAATAATAAACTAGGCCACCCGAGTAGTAAAAAGAACTATCAACTCTAATAAAATTTTTAATTAGGATGACGGCACGCCGAATAATTTAGCTTAATAAATCGGATCCGAAATGAATGAAAAGTGAAATAATAAAACCATGCCAATACTAAAGATACAAGAACGCAAAACAATCTGCAATCAATAAAGAAACTTACCTCTCTTAAACGGAGGGCGAAACTACACGGCACATAAAAAAATACCGCCAAGTACTAAAATGGCTGCCTTCACCAGAAAAAAAACCGTTTCAAAAATCCTCGCTCGGCGAGATGTCCCGCATTTACAGCACTCAACTTAATCGAAAACAAATCGCAACAGCTAATACGGGAAGCACTACGTTGTTAGCCGACAAAATCCACCGCAAATAACGGCGTAAAACAAATTTTAAAATCGACTTAACGACCGAAAGGCTTTTCTGGAAAAGGGCACGTACCTTCCAAGCTGAACAAGACGGGTTTCGTTCGCGTTTCGACAGATGAAGTCCGCGCGCAAGAAATTTTACCGCGGCGTTCTTAGACGCGCCAATCAAACAGGTTCCCTAGGTCACGCGGGACAGAAATAAAATCGAATCTAATATCGGGATCAGATTTCGTACTTCGAACGAAACCCTGAATAGTACCGGGGCGTACTAAAAACTTACTTCTAATTAATGACCAAAACGGAATGTCACAACTCCCCCTCTCCTTCGAAAGGAGGGAAACTTTCCAAAGAAAAAGTTTTCCGACGATAATGCTAAGAGCAGATGCAAAACCATTGATTACCAGGTACCGAAATCAGGACCAAATACCATGGAAATATCGCCTTCGCCCAGAAACCCTAAGGTAATGGACAAAAGACAAACTAAAACTAAACTTAAGGGGATCAACACCCAACACCCCATACTAAATGGAATGGGAACCTTCCATTTTCACCAAACTTAACAGAATCTAAGACCTACAGCTAAAGAAGAGACCTATCACCAACGGAAGAAATCTAACACTACGGAATCCCGAGCGATACCTCCCGAGTAAGGGACCGAATGCTCCCGAGAACGGGCCAGCAACGCCCCGGGAGTGATCATGGCGATTACAAGCCTCAAGGTAATGGTAAACGGCTGGTGGCTGGCATTGCGTATCCCAATGGGGATTGGGGGAACCTCGTATACCAGCCACACCAAGATCTCACCCAAAACGCCACCAACACGAACCCGGAAATACAGACCACCCACCCGAGGGATACCCCGCGGAAGGTGGAGAGAAGAAATAGCAAGACAAAAGGGAAAAGGAAAGAATCGACAGAACAAAGGAAGGTAAAAAAGAATAAAAGAAGATAGCCCAGGTGATCCACCACCCACAAGGGAGTGTGCTATAGGGCACACCAAGCTAAAAAGAAAAACCTAAACCTAAACGACCCAACAGCCGAGGAGATTAGAAAAACAAAACTTAATGCCGACCTGCTCTAATCGGACCAACCGGAGCTCAGGCAAAAACACCGAAACCACTGACAGCTAGTATAGCTCCTAGCAGTGGCTCCGGTATTTCGACCACAGTAACCCCCTCGCCAATACTAAAGATCAATAATATAATTTTGCGAAAATAGAAAACCACATAGTATTTTTCATTGCCGTCAACAGAATAATAAATATATCGAGAAGCCGAGCGCTTGGTTTCAGTTCTCGGTAAATAAAAATAACCGAAATATCGCATGTTGTGACACAAGCAAAACTGTATATAATTACGGACAACTTCGATGAATTACTTACATTGAAGCAAATGGGCTACAAGAATTTTAAATTCTGTTGTCGAATCGCTCGAAGTTTTTTGCTTTTGATATTTTGAACTTTGTAGAGTGTATTTGGACTAGTTTTTGTACAACATATTATATATAATTTGATTTTTATGCCGTGAATATATGAAGGTAAACATACAATAGGTACCTACTCATTTTACATTGAGTGATTATTTGATCGTATTTGCTCATACAGAAAAATTAGCGTCATATTTTAGATGAGTTTTCAGATAGAAAATTTAGGTAATAATAGGATGTTGTTTTGGTTTTAGATAGCTCCCCAAGAATAAATGTGACACAAAAATATGGCGATCCATAATTTTTATGTTTTTATAGCATTTGCCCCAAAATTAGTGACGATGGTTTTCTAAAAGGAACTTTAGATAATAATAGCACGCTGTTTTACTTTTTCAAAAACAAAAATATAGTAAGTAATATTGGAGTGTAGCGAAGTTTTTGCATCTGCAAATAAATACTAATATTGAACATAAAACAGCCAAAAACGCAATTTTTTTATACGCACGTCTGGGAAATATGAAATATTCTAGTCCACAGCAGCAATTATGGGAAATAGCACATTCCTACTACCCAGTGCCGCCAACAGTACCAACCGAATATTGCTAGTGCAGGCCGCGTGGAAAGATAAATATAAATATCTGAAACCAGCCCGAGCCAGAGGTCCCCAAAAGTTTTATCAGAACAGAAATATGAATTGACGGATCTAATGAAGCTTAAAAGCAGGTTAACACAATTCTTAAAAATATAGAACGGTTTGCTGGCCGTTCTATGGTAATGTAATATAAATTAAGCAAAGTTATACTAATAATATAATATTCTATTTTAGTGACTTGATCAAACCTAAGCGATCTGTGGTTTGCTTATCAACTAAAATAAATATAGTCACAAAGTGCCTGAGGGCTACATAAGAGAAAGGGATGATCAAAATAGTTACTCAAGGCCACAACAGTGTTATAAAAGCTAATACAAATATATCGTTAAGCTATATTTAGAATAAAATTAATTTACATTATTAATGTAATTTATTAAATGCGGCAACTTTAAGCTTATTGACAGCAAATCGAATCAATAAATTTAGAAGTAATTAACCGAAGAGTATTGACCTCTTTTCAATAATTCTTACCGCAAAATACAGCATTTTTTTCTCCAAACGCAGCATATAAAATGAAATATAAAAATATTTGTCACTGGTCAAATCAGACTGTTAGATCAAACAGTAGCTTAACATCTTTCATTGTCGTGTTTTGTCCTTTCACTTGCGCCTATATAAGTTCTATAGGATTTAGTTATGGCGGTAAGCGCAGCACAGTTACATTATATTTTTCTGCTATATCTTTTATGGCATATTTCATAAAACGATGTTTGTGTAAATTTGCTATGTCTACTAGTTCTTTCTTTTTAAAATTGGGTTCAAACTCAATACCTTTGTTAGTTAGCCAGTCGATAATTTCTTTTTTTCTCCAAGATGAAGTTGGTTCTTCTCTCTGAGCCGTGAATGATAGCTTGCGTTATCCATAACCACCACCGAATCAGCCGGAATAAATTTTATCATTTCACCAAAATAGTCTTCGAAAACATTCGAATGCATGTCCTCATGGTAATCTCCCGTCCGACACGACTAAAAGGTTAGCAAACCTTTTAAAAATTTCTCTTCGCTTCCAAAGTGTGCAATTATGAGTATCGTCCCTTTGCCCGAAGGCACTTAAATACCCGGTGACAGACCTTCCATGAAAGCTTGGCGGTCACTAGTTATATTTTTGTCTTGCCAAATTTCTTGTACTATATAACCTTCATTGATCCTCGTCTCATCAAGTTAAAAAAAATTGCTCTCTGCGGTACTGCTTTTTACTTCTCAAGTATAGTCCGTCTAGAAAGTATCCGGAATTTTGTTTTTTTTCCTAATTTTAATATATTTCTTTTTCGTAATATTCCAAGACAAAAGTAATGCATCAAGTACGTTCTCCGGATAGTAGGCTACAGTCAAAATAGCATGGCAACACTATCTGTCAAACATTGTTGATTGCAAGCAGGCTTAAGATTTGTGAAATAATGTCGAAAGTAGAAAAAAGAAGAGAGGTAGAATCTTTGTATAGAAAAGGTGATCGAACGTTATAAAATTAGTGTAATTGAGTGGACTCGAAAAAAGCGCAGTATATGAGACAATAAAGATGATAAAAAACGGCACATATATGAGGCATAGACCAGTTTCGAGAAGACCGCGTAGGATTTTCGGAAACATTTAAAACGCCCTAGCGGCCTTGGGGCTACAAAATCCTAGGAGCGGATTTCACGGTTTCGAAAATTTAGCATGCTACATCTCAAGGAAGACAAAAAAAATCCTTTCAATGATACTGATTTTGTGAACGTTTTCAAGAAGATAATTTCAGCAATGTTCTTATATCTGACGAAAGTTGTTTTCAGCTTTGTGTAACTCACCTATAAATCTTATTAAGAGAACATGCTACAGACCAAATTCCTAAATTTCCAGTAATGGTTTGGGGAGTAATATCACAGCATGGTACTAGACTTCTCTGTATTGTTGATGGTACCGTTAACAGTGCAAAGTATTGTGCCATTATAGAAGGTTGTCCAGAACGAAACCGTTTATGTTCCAGAGGGGATGGCATATTCAGCAGTATAATGCACGGTACTGTCTATATTTAAGCTTGAATTCAAGAACACCGATTGGCAACAAATTCATAGCAGCAGCTTCACCCGATCTGAGTCTCATTGAAAACACATTATGGGGACTAACAAACATTAAAGTGGAACGAGTAATGCCACAAAGTAACACTGATTTACACCTGCACCACCATCACCGAACATTATGACGGTCACCTAGTTGCGGGTGTATCTGGACGTATAGGGAAGCGTTTAGAAACAAATGGAGGTTGTATATGTAAATGAGATGAAGTATTTGTTGTAACTTTATAATTCAAGTAATAAAAATTTTAACCGCAAAATTTTAATTGTATTTTCTTTTTTCCGGATACTTTCTAGACAGACTATATATTCGTCGTCAGCAAACAATTTCATCGCTTTCCAGTAAAAGTGCTTAACCACATTTTTATAATAAATTTTTCATATTATGTTTATTCAAGAATGTCTGAGAAATTATTGTTGTAATATTCATGTATGGAACAAAAGCATTTCCTGATTAAGTAATTCTTTACTAATAATTTAAATTCTTTTGCGGGTAACATTTTTATAGAAGGTGGTAATACATTTTTGGTGCATAGAAAGATATGGCAGTTTTTATTTTATAAAATGTATGATAATCTGTGCAAATACTATCGAACAAGGTGTTTGTACATATTACTATGTATTTCATACTTGTCCAGGTTATTTTATGTATAACAAAGTCAGTGAAAAATATAAAGGCAGGTGACTGTCAAAATATTCAAACAAATTAAGCTTTGTTTATAGTCAAGTCGATAGTGAAGTTTAGCAATTGGTTTTATGGCGTTTCTTTGAAGACCAAAGACTCTCGTTATGTTTGAAGTATGCGCTCAAGCCCACATGCATACATGCATTGTGTGCTAATAAATCAACTCTTTCAGACACCACACTCACCAAAGTTCTTAGTGCATATACATCTTTTTACATACTTCGTTAATGAGACCATTCCATAACAGTTTTGAGGTAACCTGTTTTACACCCAGAATCTTAACTGATTCTGAACATTCCACACCTGAGAGAGAGCGCAAAGAAAAATAGAGCACCTCCGTTTTGACTGGTTCAGGTTTAATTGATTTGCAGTGAACCATTCTGTAATCCTTGATTGTGGTGTCCTCTCCATGATTGCTTCTAATTCACATCAATATTTAGCCTTTTTTATGGCAATTGTATCAACACACCATATTGCGCATCTTCAAGTTCTCATGTTCGACCATATATGTGAACCATTTGCTTCCTATTGGTGAGGCAAGATGTGATGAACTTTATACTATTTGAATCCAACTTATATCTTTTCCCATTAGCGCCTAACGGTCCCATATGGAACCAACAATCAAGCGGGCGTTTAAAGAGGTGGGGAACGCAACGTGTTTGATTTGTCATTAGTTCGTAAAACAGTTAACCGTCAGTAAAATGCAACAAGTGCTTGGCATTGGTCGTGTTGTCTCAGTCTTAAATTTTACGTTATATAACGGGGCGAGAAAAGACGAAACAAAACTTTTGCCAGCAAATATGGACATCAATTTGTTGGAAATATTATTATTATTATTATTATATATTTTTTTTATTGAATAACGAGTTATGGTTAAGATTTTTAATAAATAAAGGCTTCTTTTCTCATTTGTAGAACTGTTAGATATTTTTTAAGTTCGTTTGAAATTTTAGTGTAAACTTTGGTGTTACCATATGGGCTCTTTAGGAGGTACCTTGGTTAGGATTTGTTCTTATCTAAAATATTATTTCAGTGGAATAACGCCTTAGATATTGCATTTGATTATGCAAATTTTTCTGATATATACATTGAGCCTCCAGATAGTAATTTGCAAACCGATGAGGATTCGGCGGACGAAGACTCAGTAGAATTTGAGAGTAAAAGTAATTTGCCGAAAATTTTAGACTTATCTTACAAGTGGCGTGGCCACTCGTGCCTGCGGTACGCGCGAGGCCCTTCGGGCCTCGCTTGTGTGATCTTTGGTCACACATTATTGCCACGCTCCTATCCGTACCGTGGCCTATAATTAGAAAGCCCTTATAATTAGAGTTACCAATCGCTAGTCTAATTTGACCGTGATAAATTTCTAATTGGTTGCCATGGTAACCAGTCGGTCAACGTCAATCGTTAATTTTTTTTAATCTTTACCTAAATACCAAATATCAAATCTGTAAGTCGTACAATTGACGAATTATGACGATTTTTTTATTTTTTTTTGGTTACCATAGCAACCAATTTTTTAGAATGAAATTATGCTTCATAAATAATCTTATGTACCATACTATATATTTTATTAGTGATATACATATTATTAATTGGTTGCCATGGTAACCGTCTTGTCAACGTCAATCGTTATTTTTTTTATCTTTACCTAAATACCAAATATCAGTCGTACGATTGACGAATTAAGACAATTTTTTTATTTTTTTTGGTTACCATAGCAACCAATTTTTTAGTATCAAATTACGCTTCACAAACAATCCTTAAGTACCATACTATATGTTTTATTAGTGATATACATATTATTAATTGGTTGCCATGGTAACCGACTTGTCAACGTCAATCGTTATTTTTTTTTTAAATCTTTACCTAAATACCAAATATCAAATATCTAAGTCGTACGATTGACGAATTATGTTTTTTTTGCTTTTTTTTTGGTTACCATAGCAACGAATTTTTTAGTATCAAATTAGGCTTCATAAACAATCCTAAGTACCATACTATATCTTTTATTAGTGATATACATATTATTAATTGGTTTCTATGGTAACCATGTTGTCAACAAAAAATGCTAACATACTTTCACCTCTACTTAAAAATTGACATCGAAAAAAAGAAAAGTTGGCCCTTGTTTACACGGACAAGAATGCCAAAAAACGTGAACTTGTCCTGTTTTCACACCCTGTATATTAACGGATCGTAACCAAAATCAATAGGCTTCGAGGGTTTGTGTACCTCTAACTCTGTGCCAAATTTCAAGTGGCTATCT
>MU195937.1:3658-14204 GCA_016904865.1 Pissodes strobi | reverse complement strand
GCACTGCCGACACCACGATTTCACATCCTGGCAGTAGTTGACCCAGTAAAATCTATCGCGGATCTTGTCAATCGTTTTGTTCACTCCGAGATGAGCATCAGACTTTCCAAAATGAACTTCTTCCAAAACTTCCGATATCTTCCTCTTTGGTACCACTAACTGTGTCTTCACTACTTTTCCATCGGCGCCTTCTCAGGTTCGTTTAAGAAGTCCATGTTCCACCAACAGGGAGTCCCACTGAGCCCACAGAGATTTAAAAGTAGATCCCTGAGTTGAAATATCTCTCCAGCTTGGCCTTGGTTGACGTTCTTCTTTAGCCTTTAGCAGCAATGCTATTTAACTATCCTCAAGCTGATCTTTTCTAAGTTGCTCTTTGGTCCACTGCTGATCAACCTTAAACTTGATTCGCCTAATGGGAGTGATTCCTTCTCGTTGGCATATTATTTGGCAATGTTTATAATTATCCTCGCATGACTTCCTGGAGAAAGCATCTGTATTATTATGCCATCTTCCTGCCCTGTGCTTAGTCTTAAAGTTACATTGTTTTAACTCGTCCTGACATGACTTTGAACTCCTATCGTCTCTGTATGGAGATGTAGACCGTAATTGTACTCGGCAGTCTCTCTTGAATTACCCAGTCCTGCTACATATATAGCACTGATTTGAAATATTTCGTGTAAATTATCTAACTTCTAGTGGACCCGGAGTCCCTATACTCCACGGTCCCTTTTGAAATGTCCGGTCTTGCCACTGATTTATAGCATTTCGGTTACATGGTCTAACTTCTAGTGGCTCCCGTAATATCTGTACTCGACAGTCCCTTTTGAAATGTCCAGTCTTGTCACATCTATAGCACTGATTTATAGCATTTCGGTTACATGGCCTAACTTGTAGTGGCTCCCGGAACCTTCCCGTGGCCTGAAGAAGTTCGGTTAATTTCTTTAAAATGCCTCCCATCTCAATTAGTTTACAACTGTTCGCCAGCTTTTCTTCCTGGATTGATACGTCCCTGATTGTTGGCTTAGAGATGTTACAGGCCGCCTCGATTTCTAAGGCTCTATCTAATACTTCACGGCTGTTATCAAATTTAGCTAGACGTAACATCTTCTGAAATTCTGGAACTCTGATACCATCCACGAAATACTGAGCAGCAAGTTTTTCTTGAAATTCCTCTGTTGCTCTCGGGTACGCCAATTGAATGAGACGTCGAACGTCTGCCTCAAATTCTTGCAGGTTTTCACCAGGGTTCTGATGTCTAGACTTTAGACCTGTCTTCTATGTTGGTCACCAAATCGTCTCTCCAGGGCAGTTACAAGTATGTCATATTTCCCCTGTTGGTTGATGGGAATGGTCTGTAGTAGTTCCAGAGCCGATCTACGAAGCGCTACCACTAGTGACGTAGCTATTTCTTCATTATTCCAACCGTTGGCAACAGCAGCGGCTTCACATTGTCTTCTTTATATTGTCCTGGATGTTCTGTGGCGAATACCTTCTCGATGGGTCTTTGATTTTTTTAGTCTGGTAACTTCTGCTTGAAAATTCTTCACTTCTTTTTATACATTTCCAACTTCTTTTTGTATATTGTCTACTTCTTTTTCAAAAATGAGATAAAAAATACCAGGGTGTTCGATTTAAAATTGTTGAGATATTGCATATTAAATTTAGGTAAATTTATAAATTCATAACAAACACCCTGTATAAAAAATTAAAATTTTCATTGGGAATTTTATAAGACTAACTATGATAAAAATTTCGCTGCTTTAGCTTGAATCCATAGATAACTCCGGCCTTTTAAACGGACCCTTTGAAATACAAAAAAATTTATAAAAAATTAAACTACCTGGCAATGCCCACCGAAATTAAAAAAAGTAATGATATATTATACAGGGTGTCCTATTTTAAAAGTACAGGGTGTCCCATTTTTGTAGGTTTTATGGGGTTTCACCCATATGGAGTAAAGATAAAAGGATGCGGTTTTCGGGACACCGTGCTACTTTTTTGAGAAACGAAAGGTGGCACAAACAGAATTTTCATGGCTGCCTTAGTTCTTGAGATACAGGGCATTTTTGACAATGTTGCATTTTCAAGCACCACCTCTATCTCAACTGTGTGATAACTCATCGAAAAGGTAAAAAGTGCTTCACATATAACTTTTTACGTAGAATCCAGTGTCACCTTCAGAATAAGAATACGGGGTCAGGACAAAAAGTTATCGGTCCCTACTTTTTTTTTTAATGGGACCTTATATATTATTTTTTCTTCTTCTTCTTCCCCTGACCAAGAGCTTTTCAAAAACACAACATAGTCCATATTTATTTTTATAATTAACGTGACAAAATTCGTTTTTTATTATTGTTTTCGTATATTAGGCGGTTGTGGGTAGCCATGATAACATTACATTCGAGATTACATTACAAAAAAAAGATAGCTGACACTGGCTTAATAAATTTATTAAATAGTTAATGAAAAACAAATCACAAATATTGTTGTATGGTTTCGTATCGCCTTGCATAAATTTTATTTTCATAGCCCCATAAATAAAAATCTAAAACTGAGAGATCCAGTGATCGTGGTTGCCATCGAACAGGCCCGTTTGTTCCTATCCATACTCTGGTAAAATGTTTGTTAAGCCAGTTTTGAATTATTTTACCATTGTGGGCTGGAGCCCCATCTTGCTGGAAGAATATACCATTTAGTTGAGCCAGCGGAATATCATCCAGAATTCTCATTGTGTTTTCTTCTAGGATATGTAAGTATCTATTGGAGTTTAGATTCTCTTCATAAATTCGGTACACTATTTTTCTGTTGAGAATAAAGCAGGGAACATTAAATCCAAACCTGCCCTGACGTTCCTAGGAAAAAAAGCGTGGTTATTTTCCTGAATTCAAAACCGCGAGTTATGTCTATTGAAAATTCCCGAATTTGCAAAATGTGCCTCGTCTGACCAAATAATCCTTATTTCGAAATTAATATCTTCTGCTATCTTATTTATAGACCAAATGTAGAACGCCAATCTACGCTCACCATCACCAGGGTGCAGATGATGAACAACCTTGTATTTGTAAGGTTTGAATGTGTGTGTCTTCGTCTATTTTTCTACACGAGGTTCCAGGAGTTGCTTGAACAAGGGCTAAAACGTTGACCTCAGATCCCTCCCTCTCTTTCTTGTAGACTCGGGGTCGAGGTTTACTAAAAGATCCATGCTGGCCAAGATTGGATCTTCTTTTCTGGGGTTGCCTTCTTTCGGGATTTCTATGACAAAATAAGGAGAAGAAATCATTTCAAAATACAAGAAGGTAAATATTAACTGACCTGTTCAAATAAAGCTCTACCGCTTGATCTGAGTTTTCATTAGATAATATGAAGCAGGTATTCATATCATACTTCTCAAGGTATTCAAATTTTTGGTTTTGGCCATATAAAAAAACAAATCAAACAATAATAACAACAACGAATTAACAACCATAAACAAAAACAACGAAGAACAATAAATATCAACTACCTAAGTACGAGAAAAAATTAAATATCAGTAACGCCAACAATGACAGCAGTAATGATGGCATGATGATTTTGTTATTTGCGTTATCATGGCTACCCACGACCGCATGTAGTAGTAGTAGTAAGGGTGGGGGGCCGAAGCCCGGTAAGTAGGCCTATAAGTCCCTTTTCACCATTCCCGATCCGCCCCCCCCTACCTGGCTACTTCCAACACCCGGCCCGCACTGAAACGGCCCGTCACCTTGATAAAGGTGAGGACGTCCTCCCAGTCCAGATCCTTTAGATCTTCCCGAGCAAGTGTTAGTGCTCCCAGTATCTTCCTCCTTAGGCAACTCCACCCATCACAAATTTCTATATAGTGGTATGAGGATTCCTCCCCTGTCCCGCAGTTCGGGCAGAGTGGGCTGTCCCTCACGCCGATAAGGTGCAGATGTCTGTTTAGGCTTCCATGCCCAGTCAGAATACCTACCAAGTTCCTAATGTCCTCTCGGCTCTTTTTTAGCAGTCGCCTTGCTCTGGATCCGTCAGGATTTAGAATCATTTCCTTGGCTTGTCTGCATCCTTCTTTTCCTCTCCAATTGTGCTTTGTCTTGTTCCAGGCCCAGTTATTTACTTCCTGAGAGATTTGCCTTTTACTTAAGCCCAGACCAGGTTCTGGACCGACGAGGTGGCTCATTGGCCCGTTCGTTGACCTCGATGCCACTGTGCCCTGGAACCCATCTGAGTCTTACTTCCTTGTGCACAGCCAATCTGTCTAGGGCGTCTCTACATTCCTGAACTAGCTTACAGTTTGCCCTGGGTCTTTGGATCGCCCTGAGAGCGGCTTGACTGTCCGAGTAAATATATATACTCTCTACACCTTCTGTTACCTCTGCCTTGGTTGCTACTTCCAAAATAGCAAACACCTCCGCCTGGAAAACAGTGGCATATCTCCCCAGCGAAGTGCTTTCTCCTGATTTAGTGTTGTCTAGGTATACACCGGCTCTGCATGACTGTGTATTAGCCATCCATGAGCCGTCAGTGTACCATGCGTGTACGCCGCTCGGCGTACGTACCTGGCCTGACAGCCACTCTTCCCTTGATGAAAATTCCACTTGGAAATTCCTTCTCAGTCTTAATCTGCCATCTGGAATATTGCCTTTGGTCGCAATGATGGGTAGATCCCTACTCATTTTGGCGGCAATAGTCGTATGACCTTTCCCTGTGTAGTCCGTTCGCCATAGGCCACTGTCGATCATCCTTTTGTGAGCCGCCATTGCCTCTCTCTCAATCCAGATCGGGAGGTCCGGCAGTCCCAGGATGTTCAGTGCTGCTCCGGGAGTTGTTCTCAATGCTCTGGTAATACCCAAACAAGCCAGCCTTTGCAGTCTGGCCAGTTTCTGGGCGTTAGTGGCTCTGGCCACCGCTGGCCACCAGACCACGGATCCGTAGGAAATCCTCGGCCTTATCACAGCAGTGTACAGCCACTGGAGGATGCAAGGTTTTAAACCCCACTTCCTACCTACCGTTCTCCTTAGTTGCCACATAATCGCGGTTGTCTTATTCACCACCTGTTCAACGTGTGCCTTCCACGTCAATTTACTGTCTAAAATATCTCCCAAATATTTGACTTGTTGACTTAGGCTCAGTCTCGTCTGGTAGAGTATGGGATGTATAAAACCTGTTAGATTTCGTTTCCTTGTGAAGAGAATGAGTTCGGTCTTCCCTGGGTTTACTGAGAGACCATTCTCCTTACACCAACCTTGAACTATCCGACACGCCACCTGCATACGCTCGCAGACCGTTCTCACGAACTTGCCCGTGATCATTACTAGCCCGTCGTCAGCATATGCTTGTGCGTAGAATCCCTCAAGATATAACCTTCTCAGGAGGCTGTCCATCACCAGGCACCACAAATGTGGCGAGAGGCAGCTGCCTTGTGGGCAACCCCCTCTTACCCCGGCTTCGACGCGAACTTCTCTCAGCATGGCGCTGATCTTTCGGTCTTTCAGTGCCGTTTTTACCCACTTGACTAAACGAACTGGTGTTCTCTTGGCCTGGAGGGCTTGACAGATAGTTTTTCGTTTTAGCCTTATCGAAAGCTCCTTCTACGTCAAAGAAGAGCGCTAGCGCCATTTTTTTGTTTTCTATTGCCTTTTCAACACTTCTAACTATAGAATGGAGAGCCGTTTCAGTCGACTTCCTCCTTCTGTAGGCGTGCTGATTATCATGTAGAGGAGAATCAGTTAAGATCTCTTCCATGATGAACCTGTCAATCATTTTTTCCATTGCCTTCATTAAAAATGAAGTTAGACTTATAGGCCTAAAGGACTAGGGATGGGAATAGTCTCTCTTCTCTGCCTTGGGGATGAAGACGACATCCGCTGCTCTCCAAGCTTAAGTAAGGGAGTAACTTGTCAAGGCCCGCCTGCAGCATCATGGGGTATAATTCCATCCGGCCCTCCTGCCTTATATGGACTGAACTCCCCCACTGCCCAAGTTATGGATTCCTCAGTCACCACACTGCGGGCAAGGTTCCAGTCCATCTCTGGCTCTGGTTCCTCGTCCCAGTTGGTAGTCTGTACCTCTCGCACCCCATACTATACGAAAAAAAATATAAAAAATGAATTTTGTCACGTTATTTATGAAAATAAATATGGCCTATGTTATGTTTTTAAAAGGCTCTCGGCGAGGGGAAGAATATAAAAAAATAATATATAGGGTGTCCTATTAAAAAAATAAGGTATGGTTCGATAATTTTTTGACCTGACCCCGTATACTTATTCTAAAGGTGGCACTAGATTCTACGTGCAAAGCTATATAAAAAGCACTTTTTACTTTTTTGATAAGTTATCAGGCAGCTGAGATACAGGGGGTGCTTGAAAATGTAACATATTTAAAAACGCCCTGTATCTCAAGAACGAAGGCGGCCATGAAAATTCTGTTTGTGCCACCTTTTGTTTCACAAAAAAGTAGGACGGTGTCCTGATAACTGCATTCTTTTATCTTTACTCCATATGGGTGAAACCCCATAAAACCTACGAAAATGGGATACCCTGTACATATTTCACTATAACTATTTATTGTATATGTAAAATAATTTTGAATTCATAGATTTTTGTCAACCCCACAACTTTGCTATGGAATTTTTGTCTATATCTCTTATCGTTTAGGCACTATCCTAGCAGTACACCTTGTTGACACACCCTGTATAAAATCCATGAGTAACTCATTCGCTCAATCATAACGATCCAGCTCAAACGGCTTGACATATATAGCTGTTGTACGGGTTGATTTTAGGGTGTAACGGTTCGATAAGAAGGGGATTATTCAAAACTCAAATTATATTTGAGGGAGGGTAGGTATAGTTACGCCACTCCCTTCAAAGTAGTTTACCCAGAATGAACCTCATTTACTCATAATTTTTTCATAAGTAAATACAAGGTAGCATTTGTCACTTAATTATACCGTTGCGCTAAATAAATAAATAACAAGAAATATTTGCTTCAAACTTCGTATATTGCGTTAAAACTTAATTCAGTTATCCTGATTAAGTTTCAATTGGGGCTTCCCTTCAAACAATTAATTAAATTAAACTTAATTTTAAGCTTATTTCCGAATTAAATTTTAGGATTATCGTACATGCCCAATTGCGTTTCTAATTTATACTTTTATTTAAATTGTTAGTTCTTTTATTTTGATCACTCTGTACTAAAACTATTCCAAATTAATGAAATCTAGTTGGAAGAAACGTAAGGGTACATTTTTAGTATAAAATTAAAGCAACATATCCGACTGTACTATGTACGTTAATTGTGTCGAAGAAAGTATTGTGCAATTCTGCACATAATGCACTGGTAGCTTTTTCGGAAAGTAAAACCAGCGAGAAGTAGTATTTTAAAATAATTCGTGTTTTTTGTTAAAACATCAAGTATCACGTAATGAATTATACAATACCGTACGTCATTCAACATTTTTAACCATCAGGTACATTTTGTATTGTTAGTAAGTGACGATTGTGTTGACATTGATATTTCAAAAGCTCAAATTACTGATTTTTGAACTGCTTGCACTCCGCAACAAGTCTCGATTACCCATCGATGTAATTTTAGCAAATCCTATATTAATCTGCACATTAAATATTGCAAAACCAGTTTAAGAATTGGTTTACTCTACACGTGTTATTACCCCATGTTTCTGTCTTCCTTGTTTGTAATATGTAATATTTGTTTCGTTAAACTGACACATTATTATTATCATTTTTCGAATTTTAAAACATACATCATGTGAACACATATTAATTTTTGAACAACCTTGCACTGGTCTTGGACTTACCTTGCAGCTTAACATATCACGTATTAAGAGCTTAAACCTTTAAAATAATGGATATAGCAAATATCAGACCAGCGTTATAAAAATATACCCGGATAAATGTTAAAGGAAAAATGAATAAATAAAAACGGCAGACGCTAATTACAAATACACTCAGTTTTATTCAGTCAGTCTCATTATAAAACGTATTAATATAAACTTATAAAGGACAATATAACTAAATATATTCAACAAACGAACATCTGTAAACAGGGTGAACGATGCGCAATAATATAAAACAAAAAAAGTGTCCAAAGCATGTAATACGTATTACTATTTCAAACTACAAGCCTTAAATTTAAAAAGTAATTTGTACTTAACAGGAAAACGAACAACAAAATGAAGAAAAAATATTTAGTATACAATACATAGTTTAATGTATACAAGTTAGTTGTTTCCTTCTATATTTCTATATTGTGAATCTACTGTATAAATCATATGTACATACATTATCTTACAAACATGTCTAAAAGACACAACGGGTACATCAGCTATTCACTAATAATATTTCTATAAATATTCCAATAATTCAAAAATTCGACTTGATAAGTATGGAGACACTATTTTTACATAATTCCTTTCTCGTGAGTTCTAATAAAATATATAAAACTACAAAATATTTATGTGTCAATAAATGAAAGCTAGGAACAGTTTATGCACGTATAATACTAAATAAATGCGCTAACCATATAAAATAAATTTGTAAACTATATTAAAAACCAGCAACTGTTTTGTGATATATAAATTAAAACACCTGTATAACAAAATACCGCACAAAACTATAAAAAAGTCCCACCGCGTATATACAAACTAAGATTAAATTAAAATGAAAATAAATAGTAATGTTTGGGGAGTTATACCATATAACTCCCTCATATGTTTTATGAAAAGGTGATGCTTATCATACGTAAGTTATTAACTTATTGATTCTTAAATATAAATGATGTGGCTGTGCAACTCCAGTCTTTTAAGGTTGAATAGTCATTTCGCAAAAACTATTTAAATACAATGTTGTCATTCTGACAGACTCGAAATCTTTTAGAAATGCTTTGCTAATTTGATTTGACATTTCGATGTGTTAATATCAGCTTAAAACAGTCTGGAGGGACAGCCACACATCCAGGCTTTATTTTTATTTCAGAACCCGGACTGATGTTATAATTTTGAAGCAAAGTGGACACAATAATGAAACTGAAGCATTGCACTAGTCGTTGGCCAATACAAGTTCTTTTTCCAGTACTAAAGGGGATAAAGTGAGCTGGTTTTATAACATTACCTGCTGGTGAGAGGAATCGTTCAGGCTTAAATTTATCTGGCTCATCCCAGTACTGCGGGCTAAGATTTAGTTCGTAATTGTTCAAGAATATCATCGTTCCACTTTTTATAGGAAATCCATCTATTTCCGTGTCAGTAGATGCGACGTGCGGAACAATAGGTGACGATCCTTTGCGTAATGTTTCCCAGAGTACAGCTTCAGTGTAAGGCATAGCAGCCTTATCGAAAAGATTTACATATCGCTGCCCTCTAGTTACATCGTCAACTTCCTCTTGAATTCTTCTAGCAACTTCTGGGTACTTTACAACCGATGCCAGGATCATCATCACTAAGTTTCCAATAGCAGAATGGCCTCCGATGAAATCTTCAAGTTCGAAAATAATATGGTTCCATTCCATATTTGGGTCTTCTCGCAGATGAATTAGCAAAGCATCTGTGAAGTCCCTTGGAGGTGCATTGTAATCCAAAGTATCAACGTGATCTTGAACAATTCTTGCCAGAATAAACTCTCTTATATCTGCAGCCCATTGGGATAGTTTACTCATGTGTTTACTATACATTGGTAACAGCCAAGGCAAGAAATCCACTGCATATCCCTGATTGATTTCCCAAAAAATCTCATCAAAATCCCTTACAACTTTCTTAAAGTCTTGGTCATCATATGGAAAACTTGTAGAGCACATGTATTGCATGAACATATTGGCGCATGCGGCTAGTACAACTGGCTTAATATCTACGGGTACATTGACAGGGAACTTTTGCAATTCGGACATAAACACGTTCAACTCATTGGATCCCACTGTATTTACTGTTGCATATTGGAGAGAGGTGAATCGTGGCGAACAATAAGTCCTAGCGATGCTTCTCCTAGTTTTCTGCAGTACCGACCAATCACAAAGGGCCAATGCTGAAACAAAAAAGAAAACGTTAGGGTATTGATTTTAACGGTAGTACTTAATAGTTAGTTGATAAAAATATACTTCGATGATAATACTGATAAAGATACAGTTCAAGATAAAACAGTAAAATAAATTGTACCTTACAAAATGCCGTAACTGGTCAAAAGAGCTATTTATAATTTCAACTCTCAGATAAAATTATCGTGTAAATTAGTTAATAAAAGTCAAAGTTGAGGGTGTAATAATAATAAAAATGCTTTATTGTAAAAATCACAATTTCTAGACAAAGCTAGAGCTAGAGTACAAAACATATAAAAACAAAAATAGAAACAGACAATGAAACTAAAAAGAAAAACCAAACTACATAAAACTTTATACAATTGTGCAATTTGTACGTGGTTAAAATTTCCTGAAATATTATATAAAATATTAATTATCAAAATATTTATCCATTTAAACCACAAATACTGGGTCCATAACACTTTAGCGTCACACAAATTAAGAAGTTTTTGGTAAAAATACGA
>JAEQML010074740.1:0-14204 GCA_016904865.1 Pissodes strobi | reverse complement strand
AACATTCATATGTTGACAACTTTTGTTTACATATTTTTTTGCACTACTTGTAACCTTTAAATGGAACCCAATGCCGAGTATAACAAATGTTATACTCGGCCCAATGTCTATTAAGCATTGTGTTCCAATCATAAAGACAAACATAATGGAATTATTACCAAACTTACTCTTGTGGAAACACTTAAGTCCGTTGCTCTTCTTTGTGGTCTCATATGAGGTTCCAAATTCTCAATTAAAAACCTGCATAGTTCCTTTGAAAGCCTAAATAATTTTATAAACTCATGATCAGCCAAAACATCAAAAGGGTTTATATTATTATATCTATTTTGGCGAATCCTTTCATTTTCTACATTCTCTAGTTGTTCTATATTTGCGATATGTTGCAAATCATCCATTTTTTTTTTAGATAAACTAATGAAAAACACTATTTTGCAAATAAACACAAAAGCTTTAAACAGTAAGAAACTCCGTATGTAGGTTATGTTATTATAAGTACGAACACTATCGGCAAATGCGAGCAAGAAAATCCAATCGTTGTTAAACGCGAGTAATCTTTTGTCAAACGAATGATCAAGAATCTCAACTTAAAATAACCATTCGAACTAGGCGGCAATTCGAGTAACCTTGAGAGATACGAATGGTCAAGAATAGAGGGCCTGTTAGCGTACCGTACGTTCATCTATCCTCTGTAGTCAGTAAGACATTCCAGTGTGCAGAAGATTAATTCGATCTTGTTCCGCCCTTAGAAGTTTTCCCAATGCAAAGTAGTTTTTGACCCCACGTTGTGATTAACGTAACAAGTTTTTTGGAGGTTAGTCTGATATAGTTTATAAAAAATATCCATTTTAATTAATAAAATATTCTAGGATTTAAAGCATGAATTCACAAAAAAGAGCTTTGACAGGTCAAGAGCTTTGGAAAACCCTTTATGAAGAAAGCGATGATGAACAAGACATTGCATCTGAAGACGACAGTGAACAAGTTGATGGTATTTTGGACGATATCAGCGAAAGTGATAATGTGCAAGATATGGAAGGTGATTATGCGATGCAGGAGGCCGTTTCTGCTAATGATAATCTCTTCTTGATCACTTTTTAACTGGGGTCAAATACGACCCCACGTTGTTTAATTCGTAATAAATTATTCACGTTGTGGTACTAGGGTTAAATATGATTTAATAAGATTTAAAGGTCTACCCCTCACTCCGTACCTAGAAAGCTTAGACAACAGAATTTCGTGATTGACAACATCAAACGCCCGAGAAAAGTCCACGAACAAGCCTAGTACTAATAACTTTTTGTCGAGAGACTCAACAATAATACGCTGGAACTCACAGAGTGCAGTTTCAGTACTCTTAGCCGCAGTAAAACCATGTTGTGAGGAAGAGAGTAGTTTATTTTTGGAGAAGAAATATGACACAAGCTGATCTTTAATGGCTAGCTCAAAAATTTTCGAAATACTGCTCAGAAGGCTTATTCCGCGATAATTCTCGAAGTTATTATGATTACCCTTTTTAAATAGAGGAATTACCATTGCAGTCTTAAGCTTATCAGGGAAATACCCAGTCTCAATAGAAAGATTTATCAAATATGCCAGCAAGTGCGCAATATACTCTTTACAACGTTTTAAAATATTATTGCAGATGCCGTCGTGACCATGTGCATTCGAATTCTTAAGCCTACATATTATATTCAAAACGTCCTGACTACAAACAGGCGATAAAAATAAAGTTTTATCAAAAGAAGGTACATTCTCATTAAGAAACTTAAAATCAGTGGGTTTTTTATCATCCAACAATGTAAAATGTGAATTAAATGCATCAGCTAATTCATCATCAGAAACTCTATTACCATCAATCGTAATTTCAATGTCATGTTTTACATTTGTTTTTTGTATATTATTAATACATTGCCACATGGCTTTAGATTTATTCTCTGAATTCAAAATTTTAAGATCATTTTTACTGCGAATAAATTTCTTTAATTTTTCTCTGTATATTACATTCAACTGTTTACCAAGTGAGAGATATTGTTTATCATACTTAGCTAAATCATTAAACATAGTTATTCTTTGTTTAAGCCTTGTTAACTCAGGATTTAATGTAATTTTCTTTGTACGTTTATTTAATAAGTAGTGTTTTTTTAGAGGGAAAGACAAATCAAAATAATGAAAAAGAATTTCCGCAAAGACACTAAAAGCATCATTGGGGGAAGGCACTTGGAATACCTCCCTAAAATCCTCCATTTTTAAAAAATTTATAAAAGTTAGCATATTATCGCTACCAAAATTTCTCCGGAAACAGTACTTTCTTTCGAGTTTCTCGACCTTAGAGTCAGACTCAATGCACAAAAATTGACAATAGTGGTCAGATACATTAAAATTCAAAACATCACAATAACTATTACATATTATATTCGTCAGGAAATTATCTATACAGGTTGCTGACGTAGTACTCACCCTAGTTGGAACCTTAACGTTATAAACTAGGTTATATGTACCCATAAGGTCAAACAGGAGCTTTAGATTTAAAGCGTCAGACAAAAAATTAACATTAAAGTCACCTCCTATAATGAAGCAATAATTGGGACGACTAAGATGATTTAACATACTGTTAAAAAGTTCCAAAAAACAATTAAAGTTACCCAGAGGTGGTCTGTATATGGTTATTAAAAACTGTTTCAAATGATCTATTCTTACACAGCAACATTCAAGAATGCCTTCGGCACAGAACTGGGAAATTTCACAAGAATAAACAGGTTTACAAAAGCTGTCGTTCTTAAAAATAGCTACGCCACCGTGAGTTGAAATCTTTCTAGAATAGGACGCCACTAACAAATAATGTCTAAATACTACCTGGTTCAATTGTTCCTCATTCAGCCAATGTTCACTAATCAAGAGGAAATCACACTGAGCCCTTTCAAGTTCCACGTCCAGAATTAAAACTTTATTAGAGAGGCATTGAACATTCTGGTGACAAAAAATGATTGGGTGTTTAAATTCCCTCGGAGGCTCGAAAAAACTCCTTGCTTATTATGTGTCTATTATGATCATTAACTAAAAGTTCTACATCTATGTTTTTTGCACTTTTTGCAGAGTGCAAGAAGCCCGATTCACCATCGACGCCACTCTGCATACCATGCACATGTACTAGATGAGCCTTATGGGACACCTCGTTATCTATTCTAACCTTTATCAAACTACTATGATCTATATATAAATTTTTTTAAAAAAAATTACAATAATGTCGAAATACACATCTCTTTACAAAAGCCGTGATAAAAGGGCCTGTATTCTCAATATTCTCACCACACAAACAGGAATTTATGTCGACATATTGGACATGATCAAAATTTTGAGCAGCAGAATATAAGCTATTGTTAAACTCGAACATTATTTCATTTAAAACATTCCTGTTTCTGCAGTAAGCAACTCCAAACAATGATACATTAGTGCCAGAGAGATTATCCAGAGCTGCATTAAGGACATCCAAACATAAGTTTGTACCTCTGAGGCAGTTGTTGGTTCCGGCCAAAATCAAGACTCTATCGTCAGGTCCAAAATCAGAGCAAATTTGATAAATATCCCTAACAATGTCATCAAAAAGAGCATTAGGTTTATAAAAGCTGCTAATAAAATAGTTCTGCCTATCACCGTTCAAAATATTGTCCAATATTGGCACGCATTGTGCTGCCGTATTATCACCAACAAGAAGAATTTTGGGTATATATATTTTCTGAGAAATAGATAACCGAGTAGACAACTCTGTGGATTTGTTCTCTTCCTCCTTAGGTGCTAAACCAGAGTTCACAATACTGCCCGCGACTCCCGAACCACGGTTATCAACATTGTGACCTTTCCTAGACCGCTTATTTTTATGCTTTGTATGTCCTATCTCAAAAAATTTTAGACGACTTTGCAAAAGTTTTATGGAATTCATCATCTTAAAAAACAACTTACCGGAGCGTGGACGTTTTAATACTTTAGATTTAGCCGTTCTAGTGCTCTTGTCTAGTTTTAGGGGAGCCGAATTTTTATTTGCACTAGGCTGTATCTCTCTGTTGGGGACATCATGCCGTAAAGAAAATCCTTTTAGTTTAAGTTTAAGCTCTACCGTTTCCTGCTGATAATAATTATTATCAGCTTCCAATACATTGATTGTAGTACTCATTTTCTCAATTAAGTCCCTAAGTTCATTTACTTCCTTTTGAAGTTGATCAGATTTTCCAGCGTGGGTTGCAATAGCCGTCTCCAGTTCACGCTTTTTATTGAGAACCTCGTTAAGTTCAACACCAATATTTAACAATTCCCTGCGTTTACTGTTCAATTCTTCTACCATTCCATTCTCCATCTCCAGCACATCCTCCTCAAATTCCTGGGTTTTACGTCGTTGTCTTTTATATAGTGTTTCCTTGGTTTTCATTTCAGTCTTCAGTTTCATGTTTTCGTCCTGAAGGGTCGTAATTAAAAAATCCTTTTCCTCGAAATGAAGTTCAAGTTGCCGCGTCTTAGCCCCAAGTTGTTCTCTTAAATCATGGTTAAGTATTTGAAGTTCTTCTAGATCTTGAAGTAGCTGTATGCTTTGCTGATCAGTTTTCATCATCCCTTGCTTGCATTCTTCAGTACAATAAATTTTGTTCCCAGCTAGCTTAGTGTGTGATTTAAAGTCTCTCTCTAGACAACTGGGATGGAAAACATTCAAACACAAAGTACAAACGTAATTTCCATAAGTTTTATTTGCACAACATTTAAATTTAAATTTCGAATCCATATTGTTGTTGTTGTGCCAAATATTTAGAGTCCGGCACTGTGTTTATTTAAAATTAATAAACACCACCAGATGGTCAATTCCTTATCTTATCAAGAATAGCAAGAAAGAAACCTCACAAAAAAGAGGCCATTCAGCACGTTCTGATAAAAAACAGTTTATTCAAACCCAGCCAATTAAACAAATTGTGGAATTTAGTGAATTGCTTGTAAGTCATAACACTACAAACAATAACTTATATGAAGTCTGAAACGCCATTCTTTAACACACACAACCATACCAAACACTTAAATTAATATAAACTCTATACCACAAAAAAACAAACTTCAACCAGCAATAAGTATTTATCTGACATTACAGTGAACACACACATTTAACTATCTAAATCTTTTATCTACTGGTGCTGCACATTGACTTTCACATCTTTTTTCCCTTTATGAACTTCTCAATTTCTTCGTTATGGTCATTCTTAATATTTGATAGTTGTTCTTCTGCAAGCATTTCAGCAACATCACCTAAAACAAAATTGCTTCCTGTCCATTGCTCATACAAACATACCAGATGTATGTGTTTACACATCATAGTTTTTACAGAATACTGTGAGCCCTCACACCTGTAGCGATGAATGCAATCCTTGCATACTTTATAATATAATGTTTTGCATTCTGTCTCACATAATAATTCATTATAAGAAACATTATAATAATATTCACCTTTTGAAGACTTTATTACCTGAAATTCTCCAAATCCTACCTGTTTTACCTCAGTTCTGTTCATTGTTTCTGCAATTTTGTGTGCTCCTCCTCGTCTATGTGAAAAACAGGAAGTTCAAATGTTTTTTTTCCCACTTGTAAAATTTATTTGTGCTGCTGTGGATGGTTCTATGGAGCGCATATCCTGCAATAAATTAATACTGTATAAAATACAATAAATAAATTCTACTTAATAAGAATACATACAAAAATTAACTCGTCAGAGCACATAGGTGTAACAAAAATATTTTTTGATTATGTATAAATATAAATTATAACAATGTTAGTTACCTTTCCAAGTATATATAGATACTAAAATGTAAGATGTCAATGACTACAGTTGCTTTCCTCACAAGCATACTGATTATAAGCTTCGATACTTGTTTTCATTTCCTCCATTGTACCTATATGCCCTCTTTGTATGAGACCATCTCTTTGTATGGTCTAAATACATTACAATCTGGGGGGAAATTCTGTCAGAACAGTCTTCGTTTGATATTATATGGATCTAGGTATGCCCAAGACATATTTTTCAAGATATCCATCTTTATTGTCTGGCCTCAAGCACTAAAGAATATAAGATTATATCCACTTTGTACCTGGCATACCTGCAAATCAGAAAAAAAAAACAGTACTATTAGTAGACTTAATACTATAAATTAACTCGAACTTGAAATTATTTTGAAGTATTACTTTAATAGTATTAAATCTGAAAACAAATCTATAATCTATACATTAGAAATGAACTTACCAAAACAGTCTTAAATTATTCTCGATGTAATAGTATTTCCTTGAGTCCTATTTTTCGGAGAATACTTGAACACACTAAATAAATATGTCTCTAGAAAGTAACTAGACTAAACATATTCATAAATAATGCAAATTCAGGGAGAAATCGTTAAAATTAAACACCTTACACCTCTTGACAAAAAGTAAACATCGTTGTTTATTTACCGCTAACCTCTAAAAGTTAAACTGTCACGTCGCGTGGGTGGACCCATCACCCGATTGGCCAGGATCCGGTGAGTTTTAGTGGCGTCTGTACCAAATCTGGTACCTCGGAATGTGAAATTAACTTTACTTCATCTCTAATGGTCTTTTTGCTACCAAGGTGAAACTTAGCCAAAGTACCGATTTTCAACTGTTTATAGCTGTGAAAGTACTATCTCTACATCAAATATTCTGAGAATTTTAAGTAGAATCCAAAAATGTAATAAAATATAGGGTGTTTCATTAAAAATGTAACTTTGTTTGACCACCCTGTATATAAAAAAGCAACAATTAAAAAAATACAAAAAAATAAAGATCATTTTACTAGGAACAACTTTGGTATTTAGTTGTTTTTTTTTGCAACCCCCGTAGTTTTCGAGATAAGCTATAGGCCCCTCTTCAAAGGGACACCATGTGCAAAATTAATATAATTTAAAACTCATATCCATAGCTTTTCAAACCTTAAATTATATTAAATATTAGCTTCAAATACATGTACAGTTGCGGACGAAAAATTCCGGACACTAAGGTTAACATTTTCTGTCATATTTTCGAAATTGGGTAAATTGGGCTTTTACCTTTATGGCCGATTAGGTACTACCTACCTACCCAAATAAAGTGTTGTGTTTTTTTTTTTAATTGGTTAAATAAAGATAAAGGGTCAAATTATTGATTATTGGACAAGAAGCAAATGCATCCGTTTTTAAAAAACACTATTTGATAGGTATATTATTTCGTTTTCAAATTATTTAATATCAATTGTACAGAAAAAATAAAAATATCATTAATATTAATCAATTAATATTTAATTCCAGCATCATTTTTGTCAACCAGTAGCTCCAAACGTTTCGGCATAGATGCAACTAGTCTTTGGAAATAATATCCATTATAGTTGTTCCATATTTCCTGAATTTTGTTCCATAATTCGTCACTATTTTGCGGACGGAAATCATTTGCCCTATTCATTGTTTTGACAATGTGGCCCCAAACGTTTTCTGTGGGATTAACATGAGGACTCCTTGAGGGCCAAGGTAGTACGTTTACATTGTTTTCTCGTATCCAATCCGAAACTCTACTTGCCGTATGGACAGGGCAGGTGTCATGTTGAAAAATAAAATTCCTTTGAGGAAAAATATTACTTGCTGAAGGTAATATAACATTTTGTAATATGTCCAAATAAACTTCTGCTGTAAATCTGCCATTGATATGATGACAAAGTCCAAATCCCCTTGCCGTCATATATCCCCACACATTAACTGAAAATATACAACTTGCTTTCTTTAACCGTTTGGGTGTATTTTTCTTCAAATCTGGGGTTTTGAGGTCTGTACACTCTAAGCCGCCCATTATGACAAGATTGAAATGTCTTTTCATCCGTGAAGACAACATTCCTCCAAAACCCCAACCTTTCCTGTAAATACTGCAAAGCAAGTCCCACTCTCTGCTCCTTGTTAACAGTTGTTAAAAAAATGTTTTTCCGCAGCAGCACGATTTCTTAAACCAGATCTTTCCTTTACGCGGCTACTTTAACAGAACCAGGAGAGTCTGTTTGCCTGCGCGCTTCCACGTCTGTTTGGAATGGATGGTTTTCCAAAAAAGTTACTAGTCTGTTATCTTGTTCTTCGTTCGATATTCTTTTTCTGCCACTTCCACGTAATCTATTTAAATAGCCGGTATTTTGCTATTTTTGCTTTAAATCTTGAACGGTACTTTTTGGTAAGTTTATTATTTCTTCAGATATACTACTCACGCTGCGACCCTCCTCAAATAACACCATCAATCTTGCTTTTTGTTGTTCAGTTAGTCTGTTCATTATGATAAGTTATTATTTTTATTTTAGTATTTGTGAAATATGATATCGGTTGACATTTTATTTCTTGTCACTCCAACTTTCAGGTGGAGTTCAGGTGTCAAAGCCTGAAATACATTGTAGAAAAAAATGTGTCCGGTTTTTTTCGTCCGCAACTGTACCTCTAAATCGCTTAAAAAAGGTTGTTTTACATTTGTGTACTTTTATGTATAATGTAATAATGTTGTCTTAGGACAAGGACATGGCTCATAAGTAGTCAAAGAGAAGACTTGCTAAATATGGACAGTGACAGACTTTATCAAAACTACAGGCTTTGCAGTATCCATTTCGAGCCAAAAATGTTTACCAACAGCCAGTTTTGTCGTTTAAACCACAATGCAGTACCTACGCTTTTTAGAGCATTCGAGGGATCCTCAAAAAATGATCACTCCTATTGTTCTTGGGAGCCCGTTATTTTGCAAAAACCAGAAGTTTCTTCCAAGAAGATTAAAATTATTGGGAACGTGCTCATTACTCCAGGTAAATATTCTAGTATAGTAGCCGTAATAAAAAAAAGAGATTTGATAACAAACCTATGTTATACCTTAAATAGTTATTTTTGTAAAATAAATCAATATTTCTATGATTTCAGTGGTTTATATTTCCTTTCTTCCCGCTTAAGACAGTATCTTATAAAAAAAAACTAAGTATATGTACCTATATTTAAAACAAAAAGTTGATATCTATTTTTTTTGTTCGGCGAGAATGTAGGTACACAAATATACAAATAAAAATTAACTAAAACCGTTGATTGCATCCAATCAACGATAAAACTAAAAAAAAAAAAAGATATAATATCAAAACTCCAATCCTGTCTATTTAAAATTGAAAACTCCTTATCCCGGCCCTGTGTTTTAACCCGAAATGGCGTCGGCGACGTCAGATTTTTATTTTCACTTTGACAGGAGAGTCGGCTAGCTGATTGTTTGGTAAGCTGTGGCAAAAGGGTCATAAGTGTTCTCTACGCCAGAATCATTGCATTTTGTGGGCCTACATCCAGTAGAATAACGACCTAAGTGTACATTAGGTTTTTTTTTTATTTTACAGAACTGCTAAAAATATAAATTATTTTAGTGAAACAATGACCTAACTGTATTATGCGTCAATATTCTTTCAAATAGGTTGATTTGTACTGTTTTAATTGTACTTTGTGTCGTTATTAACTCAACTTATAACAACATTATGTGACTTAAATATACTTTATGTCGTTGTTCTTTTGGAAATGCATACTACAGCAGAGATGTTTGATAATTCAATAGTGTACAAAAGGGGAATTTATTAAAATTTATAATATTCAAAATTAATTAACTATTATTATTTATTTATAAGGAAAAGTCTTCGCCTAGCACTATTTTTGATACCATGTCTAATTTTCACTCAGTATAATTTTTTTATTGTTAAGTCATTTCGTTTCCTGACTCTACTAGCACCCCCTGTTACGACAGTCGTAACAATAGCAACAAATACCAAACTGTTGTAAAATCCACTATTAATAGGTTTGTTCTAGCAGCGATTTCAAACGGTTTCAAACCGTACGGAGTTTGCGCATAGCCATATAAGCGACGCTTATATCGTTGTGCGCAAACTCCGGACGGTTTGAAACCGTTTGAAATCGCTGCTAGAACAGACCTAATAATGTAAATTTACCAAAGTTTTCAACTAATAGGAGCTCTCCGATGCGATGTATGAAAAAGAGCCTGAGGCGAACAATGCTTCTGATTTAGAAAATATTAGCGGCAATTCTAGTAATAGGTATGCACCTTCACGGCAACAACGCCTATAAAAAATGTGGGTGTAAACCAGTTACCTCAAGCAGCTAACAATGGCGATCAATGTAAATTACTAAATGGCTGTATTTTGTTACATATCTCTTTAGAAGACATTCCTAATTCTAATAAAAATAATCACGGCATCGCTGGTGTTTAAGATTTGGAAAATCATGTTGGTTTGATTCTGAAGCTACTACATATAAAACTGATTTTACTCCTTGCCGGTATAATGTATTAAAAAAATTAAAGTTTCCCTAAACTAAGGCTTAGAAAAGTTGATAAAAATTTCCAAAAATGTTATGAAACTGAAAAGAAAGCGGTTCGAGCGACAATTATGAACCAGGAACCAGTTCTCCATCAACCGGAGTCAGAAGTTGACAGTTCAACAATGAAGCAAAAAAGAAAGGCACGTAGAAGTTTTGATTCGGAAACAGAAATGTCTCTCACCAGAAGAAAATAAAAGAAGCAAGATAGGGCAGAGCTATCAGATTTACAAAATGTAAATGTCGAAAATGAAAGCTTGTCTACTATGAAAAATGCAAGAAGCGTGTGCAAAATGTCGCAAATTGGAAACTAGCAAAAGCAAAAGCATTACTTAACTCTCATAAAAGCTACATTTCAAAACGATCAAAATACGTGGCAGAACGGGTAATGAAACCTCATTGTGGAGATAAATGTATTCTTACCTGTAACAAAAAGGAGCCAGAAGAATTTAGACGGTTACTTTTCAGACATTACAACCAATCATTTTGTGATAGTAGGTACGGTATTTTAAAATCGTAGCCTAAGAATATATTGTATTCTGTTTTTGTAGTCCTTGCCTTTAGCATATCAGTATATTGTTTGAAAATGGAAAAATAGTATGAATATCAATTACCAGTCTTTTAAGGATAGTTTTAAGATTATATTTTTTATTTTGTTATATTTTTAATTCTCCCATTAAGCGCATGCGTTGTTGTTTATAATGAAAAATAAATACCCTGATTTCTATGCCTGCAGCATGAGATATCAGTTTTTTTAATGGGCTAGTTTTTTTTTTATATTTCGTTTCGTTTTTGTGATTCTTGCAGTTATTTAAAGATGCCAAAAAGCTTTCTAAGTTATTTGAATTAAATGATAAAGCTTTTTGACAAAAGGTAAAAAGTAAATCATAATAATTGATAAAACAATGATATAACTTACCAAATTTTATCTTTCACTGTTTTATTTTATAAGCATGATTATTTTCAAAATTTATTCGTTATTCTCAAAAATTAGTTTTGTTTTACATAAGAAAATTAAAAATAAAACTGACATAAAGATCAAGGTGCTATTATTAATTTTAGTGAAACAACGACCTAAATACAAAAACCTCCCTTATTTTAAAATTGATTGGAAAGTCCGTTTAACTTAATAAATGTATACCTAATATACTGTTACTATGAAAATTTCATTAATATACAATAACATATAATGTGAAATATTTAGAAAAGATTAATTTTTATTTCGTTTTTCGGCTCTCCTGTAAAATGTAAAATTTCGCAGTTGGGTCATTATTATTTTGGAACGGCGATATGACATACATTGCAAAAAACTGCCACTTTCATGCTGATTCCTGGTCAATCCACTTGAATGTCCCTTTCCAGCCTTCTTTAATTTTTTGTTTGTAAATCTTTTGCTTTTGTTCTATATTTTATTATTGGCTCAGAGGGAAGGTCAGTCTCGCAATCAGATTTATCAGAGATGCCTGTATCTATTAGTTCAGGTTAGAGCGTTCTCAGCGTTGTCCACTTAAATTAGAACTAGTATTATACGCAATATAACTACTTTGTACTTGGTACAGGGGAATAAAATTACGTTCTATTTTTTGCATCTTTGTTAACATATTCTTCTCACGCTTTATAGACGTTCTTATTACGAGCACGAGCACTCCCAAGTAAGATCGGACAGGGGGAAGTCCATAAAGTGCCGGCAATGTGATGCCGACAAACGTAACAGAATGGAGATATTCGAGGTTCGAGTTGGTATCTCGCTATCTCCTTCTTTACTTATAATTCAGTACGGGAGGGCAATATAGCAAACAGCAACACAAAGACCAGTTTGCCGATAAACGAAACGTGAGTAATTTAACAATTTTGACATCGAGTAGGTTTACATCAGTGTTGCCGCTGACATGAATTAAAATTATGTGATGGCAAAGCCAAAATTATCAGATTTTGATATAAATTATGTTAAAACCTGAAGATGGCGAGACCAGCAAAATATATCTTCTGATTCACCATGAGGTTCGTTTTTTTGGATCCATCCGCCGAGTCCTCCCGCCTAACGAGTCCTGGACTTGCGCGCGCATCACAATGTTATATCTGTATTTTTTTCACTTCACGCAAAAAAAACAGGTCTTGCCGCTGGATTCGAACCCGGGCCGCCTTCACAAACACAGCATCTAACCACTGCACCACGAGACCCGCTGGAAGCAATTCCTTGGACCATAAAGACATCTATTTGTCAGAAATATATTTATGGTGCGCGCGCAAGCCCAGGCAGGCCGGAGGACTTGGGCGGATACTTCCAAAAAAAAAAGGTTTGCGATTCGCCGTTTATTAAAAATTTAAAATTTTATCCCCACTTACGCTATGAACAAAGAGATGGCGCCGAAAACAAGGCGATCTTACAGTGGCTTTGGTGATCTTACAGTGGCTGAAAGGCGCTGTAGCCTGTAGTAGTCCTAAAGTATTGACTGTAGGCGATCCTAAAGTCACTGAATAGGTAAAGGTTAATCTTTTAAGCTGCGTATCCACCAAAAAATCATTGCGAGCAAACGTTTGCAACTGTTTGCAGTTCTATTATTGACAATCGTCTCCACCAGCCAATTATTCGCAAACAACTGTACCCAAAGAAGCAAAGCGCACACAAAAAACAAACAAAACGTTTGCTAATGCGCGTGATAAACGTGTCCACCAAACAAACATTGAGTTTTCAAACAATCACAAACGTTTTGCGCACTTGGTGGATACGTACCTTTAGATGTCTCCTACTAGAACAAGTGGTTATAGCGACTCTATCTTGTATAGACTACTGTATCGGTGGTTTTCTACTGCCTCCCTCTATTTTCAAGTAATAAAAGGTAGGCATACAGTTAGAGAATATTTTACCAGATGAGACCTTTTAAATACTTGAAATCTTACTGAGCCTTTTTGTATAAAGCCACTGTATTAAATATCAAATTATATTCTTGGCAGAATAAATTGTCTGTTAAAATTATGTTAAAATTGATAATTATGCCATCTTCAAATTTTGTATCAGACTGCTGGCAAAATTATGTTAAAATCTGATAATTATGTGACAATCGGCAACACTGGTTTACATAGTAGTGGCGGGAAAGTGTTTGTGGTTGCGTTTATAAAAGTATCTTTAAAATAGGAAATGTAGTTTTTGTAATTTGTGATAAATACTCAGTTTTATCAAAACATTAGTAATGGTAAGAGATTTGACCGCTAAGGTAATAGAGTAATAGATAATAGATGCATGCCAATAGTAATAGATCTATTACAATTGTAATAGAACGGCAACACTGAAGACTGGTTCAGGTCAAGGAAAATTAGTAGGGATGGCAACCATGTATCGATGTTTTAAAAATATCAATACATCGAAAAAGAAACATCGATGTTTCCCATCGATGTTCGATATGAACCAATGCATCGTGCCAATGTACGAATATCGATGTTATGTACATGCTGTTGAAAAGCTTTGCTAACGAGTCACGACACGACTCGTTTCGGAGGCAGACCCGCTGACGTGCAATATCAATATCATACCGTGTTTTCTTGTACTGTGAAGATTCCCTATTAAGAGAGTTAGAATTTATTAGCATATGGTACATTTTTTGATTCCAGATTCAAAAATGTACATTTTAATAATCCCATTGCGTCCTCAAATGTCTTAAAAAAAATAAATAGCCTCGTCCTTAACGAAATAAATTGCAAAGAAGGAAGGTCAAACAACTCTTCGCCTGAGTCTATAGTGACAACGACAATTCACATTTACAGAATAAAGAAATTGATATATGGACTATGGAGCAACAAAATGTTAGATTAAAACAT
>JAEQML010074739.1:0-14205 GCA_016904865.1 Pissodes strobi | reverse complement strand
ACAGACAGCAAAGATACCGAACCAATTTAGAATAGATTTCTGCAACATAAGAGGCCTAAATACAAACATAAATTCGGTACACCAACATCTACAAGCAAATAGACCACACATATTAGCCCTTACAGAAACACAAGTATGTTCTACAACAACAACAGTGAACTACCTCTATCCTGGTTACGACTTACATACCCGATTTAGATATAAGTTCGGAATATGCCTTTTTGTCCGAAGCGACCTTTCATGTCACCGCGAGGAAACACTCGAACCGAACAACCTTGACGTCATGTGGCTCAAGTTCACCGCCAAGGGATTAACCAAGTTTATATGTTGTCTCTATCGCCCTCCGAGCGATAGAGCCTACCAAAGCTTTTTCTCAACACTAGCTACCACCTTTGACTCAATACAGGTCGATCACCCCAGTTCAGAAATAATCGTTCTGGGAGACTTCAATGCCCACAACACCAACTGGCTCAAACATCACAACAAGACCGACAACGAAGGTAGAGAAGCTGAAGCATTTGCCATCAGCTGCGGGCTTACTCAACTTGTAGACGAACCAACTCGAATCTCAGAGAGGGGCGAATTCGCCGCCCTCCTGGATCTTTTTCTGACCACCAATCCTGACCAGTACAAGGTTACAGTTGGTCCGCCATTAGGTACCTCCGACCACAAACTTATTACAACGGTTTGTGAATTGCCACTCATACAGAAGGATCCACCATTGCCTCGCAAAATCTGGCATTACAATTCTGCAAACTGGGACGATCTGAGGCAGTTTTACCTAGATTTTCCTTGGCTCGACGTCTGCTTTGCCACTGACGACCCGTCAGACTGCTGCGAAGAGATCATGCAAGTAATCTCCTCAGGAATGGAAGCATACATCCCAAATTCCATCAAGTTACCATCAAAAGGAAAGCCCTGGTTCGACAAAAGATGCGAAAGAGCTGTAGGAAGGAAACAGCAAGCCTATAAGTACTGGCAGCAAAATCAGACCGCTGAAAATCGCAATTATTTTATCGAAGCGAGAAACGAGTGCAAGCGTGTGATCGACGAAACTAAGGACAAACACAATCAAAGGATCAGGAATAAACTTTTGCAATGCCCCAGTGGCTCCAGGAATTTCTGGTCGGTAGCAAAGGCAGTAAGTAACAACTTTACAAAAACGTCTCTCCCACCTTTGACGGACGAACGTGGCATCACGGCGACTACAGCCAAAGAAAAAGCAAACATGCTCGCCAAAATGTTTTCATCGCACTCTACCTTAGACGTGCCCCAAAGCAAGACTCTCCCCACTATACCGAACATCAACACCACCATGGCAGAAGTCAAGTTTTCTCATCGTGATATTCGCAAAATCCTTAAAGAACTAGATACGCAAAAGGCATCAGGACCGGACGGAATACCTGCCATCGTGCTAAAGAACTGCGCCAACGAACTAACACCTGTTTTTTCCAGGCTTTTTTCTCTTTCTTACAGAAAAGGGATTTACCCATCCTCTTGGAAAGTCGCTCGAGTGCAACCTGTTCCAAAAAAAGGCAAGAAAACCACGCCCTCAAACTATCGCCCAATTGCCTTGCTTCCAATAATCTCCAAAGTCATGGAACGTGTAGTCAACCAGCAACTACTCAAGTACCTCGAGAGCAACAGAATAATCAGCGATAATCAATACGGCTTTCGCAAAGAGAGATCGACAGGAGATATATTGGCCTATGTCACTCATATATGGAGTAGGGCAATTGAAAACTACGGAGAGTCTCGAGCGATTGCGTTGGATATTTCAAAGGCATTCGACAGAGTTTGGCATGACGGACTGCTCAACAAACTGCCGTCCTTGGGACTGCCCGCCTCTCTCTGCAGCTGGCTGGCCAGTTTCCTTAAGAACCGATCCCTACACGTTGCAGTCGATGGACACATCTCGGACACATTCACCATCAACGCGGGCGTGCCTCAGGGCGCAATACTTTCACCAACTCTGTTCCTCATCTATATTAATGACCTGCTGATCGAAACGAATAATCCTGTTTACAGTTTTGCAGATGACAGTACCCTTGTCTCCCACTTTAGATCAGAAAAACCCTTACCAGCGACTGAGACTCATCACCGCAGACAGGAGCAGATTACAGCAATTAATCAAGACCTGGAGAAAGTTCAAACTTGGGGCGACCGAAATTTGGTCCAGTTCAATGCAGCAAAGACCCAAGCAGCAACGTTTACTAAGAGGGCCAATACAGCGGGCCCTGACATCATTATGGCAGGATCGACCATTCCTTCATCCTCGTCAATCGGGCTGCTGGGTGTCTCGGTCAACAGCAATATGTCATGGCATGACCATGTTGCTAACATCGCAAAATCAGCCTCCCAGAAGCTTGGTGCGCTATTTCGCAACAAAAAACTATATACACCGCAGCAGTTGCTCTTGCTGTACAAAGCGCAAATAAGACCGTGCTTAGAATATTGCTCACATATCTGGGGTGCCGCACCAAAGCATACCCTAAAGCTGCTGGATTCCATTCAGAAGAGGGCTGTGCGTCTCGTCGGCGATCCGGAGTTGACCCGGAATCTGGATAGTCTGGAACATCGCAGACATGTGGCCGAGATGTCTCTGTTTTACAGATACTTTCACGGCAGATGTTCCCAGGATTTGGCCCGCATAATCCCGCCCCTGGCAACTCCTGTCAGACAGTCCCGACAGACGGCAGGAGCGCACCAGTTCGTCGTACAACTAGAAGCACCTAGAACATCGCTTTACCAGAACTCCTTTGTCTGGCGCACTGCATCACTGTGGAACTCACTTCCAGGACATCTGTTTCCCACTAATTACAACCTACAAATATTCAAGAACCGTGTCAATCAACATCTTCGCACACACACCGCTCGTCGAGCGCCATAGGATCTCCCTTTAGTGTGTGTGCCACTGCCATAAAAAAAAAAAAAAAAAAAAAAAAACTCGCTTACGGCTCGTGTCACCAAACTGTCTCATTCGTGTGAAAAGTCTTATTTTCAGCATTTGTTGCACAATATACTATCTCTATTTTGGTATCATAAAGAAGTCTTTTCGATACGCAAAGTTGTGTCGAAAAGAAGCTCTTTTCGACACTATTTTTGATGACTGGTTGCTATGATATTAACAAAATTGTGCAATGTCAAAGCTCACTAGCAAAAATTTCGACACCGTTTTGAATGGGATTCCTAATAATACAGACGTCAAAAGTAACAAGATGGCCGTCCAACTTTTGATCGCGACTTGAATAAATTAATGTTTTTCATTAAAAAACGTGCAAAATAGCGCTCTTCGCCCAGTTTTGTTTGGTTTCAAATGGACGTTTTAAAGCCTGAATTTGTGCGACGCTACGCGACGTATAGCTTTTTTATATTTCGTGAGTGATTTCCTATAAATATTTTTTATAAACTTTATATCAAAGTAACGATGGTCTTGCGGTGTGAGGTATGCAAAATCTCCAGCTATTATCATCCGAACCTGAGTTTCCACAAGTAAGTAAAAGTAAATGAAACACAGTAGTACAGTGGGCACCATTTTGTGATGTGATTAATTAATATTTTATAATACTTACCTATGTATGTGATATTAATGGATAATCTGATATGTTTGCAGTCATTTACCAACCTCTATTAAATCGTTTTTGAAGTGAATACTTCTTTGGTTTCATCGCAGTGGTTTTGCAAGGACACGGAAAAATTTCGTGACACAGCAAAATAACTATTTTGTGTTAGCTAACCTTCAGAACCCATATCTAACACAAACTACCTCAATCTAACCCACACACTATAAATAAAACATAAATATATTTTAAATAATGCACTCGAATAAATACCATCATTTCAAATTAAACGTATTTACTTTATTGAAATTATTATTATGATGGACTCACATTTTCAAAGTCTACGTCTATGAACTGTCCTTGCTTTCGTTCAGGTGGGGGCGGGCAATACTACATTTAGTAGTGGGGACGAAGTTTGACAAAAGTTTGTACATACACCATACATAATAGTATATTATGATATAAGTGTATAAGAGGGCCTTTAAAGCACGCGCGACATATTTCAAAACACGACGCGCAGCGGAGTGTTTTGTAAGTCGCAAGGGCTTTAAAGGCCTCTTATACACGTATATCATACGCTATTTTTTATTACGAATGCATCATAATCTCAAAAATGTTTTAAATATTAAACTTAAGGGATATATTGACGAATATATTAATCTGTCACATTTGACATGATTAAATGTTGCATCATAAACCTCATTTTAAGCACGCTGCAGCGTGCGATAATCGTCGATTATGATGCATGCGTAATAAAAAAATATAAGGAGGCAGGACAATCGTTTTGTTGATATTTTTGCAAGATTTCGGATTTTTATGAATGAGTTGTCGGGTCTCTTTAGGTTAAATGTTTTTGGTTAAAAGTAATCAAAACGAACCGAATTTTGGCAACTAACCAAAACTAACCGCAAACATTAAAATTCATTATAACGTGCCGGAACCGGTTCAAATAACTAAAATAAATTGGAACTAACTGAAACTAACCGAAAGTTGATTGGACCACTAACCAAAACTAACCATTAGCGCTAAAACGGGCTAAAACCTATCGGAACAGGTTACAAAAATTAAGGTAAGTTAAAATTAACCAAAACCAACCGAATTTTGGCGACTAACGAAAACAAACCACAAACATTAAATTTGATTATAACGTATCGGAACCGGTTCAAGTGACTAAAATAATTTGGAACTAACTGAAAGTAACCGAAAGTTGATTGAATGACTAACCAAAACTAACGAAAGGTAACTAAAAGCACCAAAACGGGCTAAAACTTATCAGAAACGCATCGAAATAGATTAAAAATATTGAAGTAAGTTCAAATTAACCCAAATTAACCGAATTTTGGTGACTAACCAAAACTAACCAAAAACATTAAAAATGCTTATAACGTCTCAGTACTGGGTCAAATGACTAAAATAAATTGGAACTAACTGAATTTTACCCAGAGTTGATTGAACGACTAACCAAAATAAACCAAAAGTAAGTAAAAGCATCAAATCGGTCTAAAACGTATCGAAATAGATTAAAAGTATTAAAACTAACCCAAATTAACCGAATTTCGGTGACTAACCAAAAATAACCAAAAACATTAAAATTGTTTATAACGTATCGGAACTGGTTAAAATGATTAAAATAAATTAAAACTAACTGAAATTAACTGACAGTTGATTGAACGACTAACCAAGACTAACCAAAAGCACCAGAAACGGCTAAAACATATCGAAACATATTAAAACTATTAAGGTAAGTTGAAACTAACTTTAAATAACCGAATTTTGGCGACTAACTAAAATTAACAAAAACATTAAAATTGGTTATGACGTGTCGGATCCGGTTCAAATGACTGAAATAAATTAAAACTAACTATAACTAACCGAAAACTGGTTGAATGACTAACCAAAACTAATCAAAAGTAGCCATAAACACCAAAAAGGGCTAAATCGTATCAGAACTGATTAAAGGTATTAAAATAAGTAACTAACCCAAATTAACCGAATTTTGGCGACTAACTAAAATGAACCAAAACATTAAAATCGGTTATAACGTATCGGATCCAGTTCAAATGACTGAAAAAAACTAAAACTAACTAAAACTAACCGAAAGCTGATTGAATGACTAACCAAACTAATTAAACCTAAAATTAACCATAAACACCAAAAAGGGCTAAACCTATCGGAACTGATTAAATGTATTAAAATAAGTAACTAACCCAAATTAACCGAATTTTGGCGACTAACTAAAATTAACCAAATACGTTTAAATTGGTTATAACGTATCGGAAGCTGTTCAATTGACTAAAATAAATTGGAACTCGCTAAAAGTAACCGAATGTTGATTGAATGACTAACCAAAAGTAACTAAAAGCACCAAAACGGACTAAAACGTATCGAAATAGATTAAAACTATGGAAGTAAGTTAAAACTAATACAAATTAATTTTGGTGACTAACCGAAAACACTAAAATTGGGTATAACGTATCGGAACTGGTTCAAATGACTAAAATAAATTAAAGCTAACTGAAAATTAGCCTTTTTTGGTGCATTTGTTTACTTCTGGTTAGTCGTTTAACCAACTTTCGGTTAATTTCAGTTAGTTTTAATTTATTTTAATCATTTGAACCGGCTCCTATACGTCATTATCAATTTTAGTTTTTTTGGTTAGTTTTGGTTAGTCATTCAATCAACTTTCGGTTACTTTCAGTTAGTTCTAATTTATTTTCGTCATTTGAACCGGTTGCGATACGTTATAACCAGTTTAAATGTTTTTGGTCAATTTAAGTTAGTCGCCAGACTTCGGTTAAATTCATCTTAATCTAATATTTTTAATCAGTGCCGATACGTTTTAGCCTTTTTTGGTGCTTTTGGATACTTTTGGTTAGTTTTGGTTAGTCGTTCGATCAATTTTCGGTTGATTTCAGTTATTTTTAGATTATCTTAGTCATTTGAACCAGTTCCGATACATTATAACCAATTTTATTGTTTTTGGCATTAGTCGCCAATATTCGGTTAATTTGGGTTAGTTTTAACTTACTTTAATATTTTGAATCTATTCCGATACAATTTAGCCCGTTTTGGTGCTTTTATTTGCTTTTGGTTGGTTATTCAGTCAACTTTCGGTTACTTTTAGCTAGTTCCAATTTATATTAGTCGTTTGAATCGGTTCCGATTTGTTTTAATCAAATTTAATGTTTTTTGTTAGTTTTGGTTAGTCCTTAAAGTTTTGGTTAGTTTTAAATTATTTTAATGTTTGTAACCTGTTCCGATATGTTTTAGCCCGTTTTGGTGCTTTTGGTTACTTTTGGCTAGTTTTGGTCTCTCACGCGTATGACGTCATGTGGAAAATGTAGTATGTACTTTTTCACTATTTGAGGCCCTATATTAGGATATAAGAAACATTTTCAATATTAAAATAACCTTAAATCGGCATACATTAAAGCGTATTAAGGGAATTTCTGTAAAAAAGTCAGAGCAGCCATAATAACACAAGATTTCCATGACTGCCTGTTGGGAAAAAGGAAAGTGAATGGCTATTGCAATTTTCTATTTTTCCTGAACTAGTCCGCAAACAAAAACACGTTTTCATTTAATTGGTGCAGACCAACTATTTTAATTTTGAAGGACAATTCTATAATCATACCAAGGTTATTTGGTGCAGGCCGCGTATAACCGCCACGTCAAGGTTAAAGTTGGCTGGCGAGAAATTTGCCGATCATTTGCATCTATCTGGTGTGGGTTTATCTGGGCAGTTGTTAAAGTTTCTGGGAAAAACAGATTTCCTACGTAACATTCAGGTATTATGATGTCGCCATCGTAAACAGATACCGGCACCTGGGCTGCGACAATTTCGTGAGAATTAACAGAAATTGTATACACTACATTCTGCGAATGCGGATACAGTATGGGTACAGTGGTTACCTCGTTTTTAATGCATTTATTTTTGAAGTCAATAAGAAAATTAAATTTTTGAATTTCGTGAAGTCCTAGTATACCGTCGAAATACGAATGGAAATCAAAAAGAGTGAAAATTATATTTTCCTTAGATTTTAGCTCAGGAGGTGCTGGAATACGAGCTTTAAATTGAACTAATTTTTTACCTATACCTGTTCTTATTTTTGTGGGGGACGTAAACATCTTTTCGGTAAAATATTTTTGCGCAATAACGGGACGTAGTAGTGATTGAGAACAACCCGTGTCTATAAGTAATTTCATTGATGGCATCTCGGCCATTGTTATGTTTTGCTTTGCAACAGGCCTGTCCGTATAAAATTTTCGTCGTTACTAATATCGTTAAAATCATAAATATTTTCACTTGCATGCTCATTTTCGGGGTTAATATAAACGTTGTCGTAATTATAGTAGACATCGTTGTCTAAATTTGCCTGCGGCATTAGAGCAACAGCCTTTTACTTCCGTTTCCAAAATTTCTTGATTTTGTTGGTCGTCAATTTGGTAAAGTTCTTCGGTGACAAAATTTCGCGGTCCTGTTGTTTGAAAATGATTAGTTTGTCTATTTTGGAAGGAGGGTTGTCTAGCGTAAATGGTAGGGTTTCTAGAGGTTGTTGACATAGGCTCGGATTTGTTAATAGGAACTTGGCCTGTTGGTCTAAACACATTTTTAGGTGGTCCAAATACCTGACGATTAATTGGGAAATGTCGCGCTCCTACTGGTCGTGGTTGTACGTTAATTGGTTGACAGGGAAATCTGTTAAACTGTTGTTGAGATTGAAATCGAGAGCTATTCGCATTTATTAATGCCGAGTTTGTCCTAGGTTGAAAATATGGTAATCTAGTTAACTGCCTTTGTTGGTTTCCGAACCAATTTTGAGTAGGTGACTGCGTCACTGTATTTTTATATATATTTTGAGTATATTGAAAGTTGTGATCTTCCTGTATAAATGCCATTGCGCTTTCGAGGCTAGTGGGATTTCTTAATCTAATGATGCTTTGAACACGACCTGTTAAACCACGAATAAAATGTTCTTAAGGAAAGATTTTCATATTGATTTAAATATATAATCTTAGCTATAAGTTGACTTCTTAAAACATGTAATCTCCTACCAAATTCTAAAGGATGTTCATTTTTGTTAGGTCTAGCCATAAAAAGATCCTGCTCTAAGCATTCAATATTTCGATTATCGCCAAAAGTACTTGACAACGCATTTTTTATTAAATCCCATGAATTTAACTCAGGACGAAAACCTACTAATAATTGTGCTCTACCGATAAGTTTATTTTGAGCTACCCTAACTAAATAATCTTTTAAAATAGCATCACCCTTATCAAAATTTTTAAATAAAAAATCGCATGATGATAAAAAGCTCGCTAGCGTATTTTCATCGCCGTCATAGTTTGGTACTATATCAATATACATTTTCAGCATATTTAAATTTGATCCTGTTTGAACCTGCGGTTTCGTATCAGGCATGTTTTTAGGAGTTTTAAGAGTTGATTTCTCAAAAAAATCTTTAATAAGATTATCAACCTCGCCTGGGGTTCGGTTAATGCTCATAAATACTATCTAAATTGTAATAATGTCAACAGTGGAAATAAATATCAATAATATTCATTCAAATAAAATAAATGTCTCACTTTCTAAAACTAAGAATGGTCACCTTAAATTAAATTACAATTTACTTCTTAATCAGAAAAGAAAATTTAAAAAATAGAGGTTTCCTATACGGGGAAAAATGTGAAAAACAGGAAAATACTTGACTTACCAAGGTCCTGTCTGCACGGGATGATTCTTCTCTTTTTCTCGCCTGTGGGGTGCGGCTGCGATGCGAAAAGGTATTTTCTTAGTTGCCAAAAGATTGAAAACTACGTTTTTCGCGAACGAATCGGACCCGATGCCGTGAAACTTCGATAGGAGAAACTGCAACTATCCGAACGGCTGCGCCAGTTATGTTTCGCAAAGCAGAAAGTGTGTTTTTAAAAAAAATTATTTAACACGTTACAAGCTCGAGAATATGAAAAGAATGAATAATAATACAATAATTAGGTATATTTATAAGTTCGCATGAAGTTGTTAGCTCTGCAGTTTCCGTGAGAACTTCCTTTGTGGTCGTCACATAATTCGAATTTTAGAGAGTGCGTAAAGTGGATTTTTAGTGGAAGAATGTGTGACAGAGCCTGTCGGAAATTTTTCCGGAATTTTGACAAGCATCTGTTTCTCAGTAATTTAATTCAACAAATAGCAAGTAATAAGTTCCCCGTCTTTAAAACCTTTAAAGGTTTGGAAATTGTTAAGTTAAATGGCTGACATCTAACCCATCATTCTTAGGGCATTGGCGGATAAAGTAACTTGATACTCCATGTAAAGAGTAGCAACATATGATCACAAATACTATTTAATTTCATAATATGGAACATAATAACACAATCTATTGAAACAATGATATTCTAACCAGTAAAAGTACTTGGCAATTCCAGCACGCTCATGAAACTGCTGGTTCGGCCGGGCAGTCCTTTCACTTTGCAGTACTTTGATGCAAGTGAATAGCGACCGCACCCAAAAAAAAAAACGGCTTTTAGAAGAACACCAAAGAACGGATCGAACTTTTTAGAACATTGTTAAACTTATTTGAATTTATATGGACGTTCTTTTTTTTTATGGTAGTGGCACACACACTAAAGGGAGATCCTATAACGCTCGACGAGCGGTGCGTGCGCGAAGATGTTGATTGACGCGGTTCCTGAATAGTTGTAGGTTGTAATTAGGGGGAAACAGATGTCCTGGTAGTGAGTTCCACAGTGATGCAGTACGCCCGACAAAGGAGTTCTTGTAAAGCGATGTTCTAGGTGTTTCCAGTTGTACGACGAAATGGTGCGCTCCCGCCGTCTGCCGTGACTGTCTGGCAGGCGTTGCCAGGGGGCGGGACTTGTTTGGGTTAGCTTGGCTTTGCTATGATTAGATACGTTTGCTTTAAGGCAGTACGAGCTTTCGCGGAAGCCCCACCGTAATCATTTCAATTAGTTTGAGTTAGCTTTGGTTGAGTAGGTTTATGTTAGTTTCAGTTCTTTTAAACACAAGTTAGCACTGAGGGTTGCGTTTAATCAACTCGGTTAGTTCGAATTGGTTTAGATTTGGCAATGGATTTAGCTTTAAAATGGCTATTTCAATCAAATTCCGCACATTTTTCCTTAAAGGGAAACTGTTACCGGAAATATATTATTGTATTTCTTTGATAAAGGGTAGATGACATTATTAACAATTTTGGCAACATTGTGCCCGCGATGTCATATTTTGCACGAATAAGTTAAAACATGCGACTTTAAAAATAATTTTCTTGTGTGGAAAGGGTTCGTCTGCAATTTTTCTTTTCTTAATCTACTCTAATTTACATGCCCTTTCTGTTATATAAAACAAAACTGAAAAAATACGTGAGTGGTTAAGTACACCAAATCCTATATATGCTTTCTTTTGTAGCCACTTGATATATTTTTTTAAAATCTGATTCCAGCCATTTTCAACAAATGTTTTCTTCCGCCCTACTTTTTGAAGCCAAAGTCCATTTTCTTAATTCCCAGAATTTTTTGAGATCCTAATTTCTGGTGATTATTCAATAAATACTTGTCAGTTCATCATGATGAACTGACAAGTATGTTGCATCACTTAAACCAAGCATCTAGTCGAGTGGGTCTAAAAATGAACTTGAACAAAACAAAAATTATGACCCAAACTAACATACAAATAATAATCGACAATCAGATAATTGAAAATGTTGACCAATATGTCTATCTTGGACACTCACTAAAACTTGGAAGAGAAAACCAGACCGCAGAGATAACAAAAAGAATTGGACTATCCTAGTGTGCTATCGGTCGCCTAAGTTACATCATCAAAAACCAAATCATTCCTATGTGTCTAAAAAGAAAAATGTACGATGCCTGTGTTTTGCCCGTGGCTAGTTATGAACTGGAGACTGCGACTATGACAGAGAAAAGCGCCGACAGATTGAGAAAATCGCAAAGAGCTATGGAGAGAAGAATGTTGGGAGTAACTCTTAGACAAAGAATAAGGAATGAGGACATCCGAGACAGCACCAGGATAACAGATATTATCGAGGGCATCGCACACATGAAATGGCAGTGGGTTGGACATGTGGCTAGACAGGACTGTGATCGATGGACTGCAAGACTCGTTCATTGGAGACCCAGAGGAACTAACCGGAGCAGGGGAAGGCCCCAAAAACGATGGCTTGATGACATTAAACACCACGTAGGACGACACTGGTTTCAGCTGGCGAAAGACAGAGGTGCATGGAAAAGAGAAGAAGAGGCCTTTATCCAACAGTGGACAGTTACAGGCCGATGATGATGATGATGATTCAATAAATTGCCGGTAATTAGTTTCTAAAGTAATATTTTCCTTTCGGGCATACATTTTGTAAATCACTTCCTTTAAACATTGCAGAGTATTCTTCGTAATTCGAGTTTTGCTCCAGGAAACGTTTCCAAATATATTCCTTCTCATTCCAAAATCCTCTATTTATATCTTGTAGGTTGTATAATGCACTTTGTGAAACTTTTAGGGTTGCGGAGGCTTTTTGAATTGCCTTAAATCGAGATCCTAAATCATTTTTAAAATAACTTACTACATTAAACATACGTTTTTTGAATTAATTAGAATATCGCATTTTAGTAGTATATTTTTGATTTATTTACTGGCATTAACAGACATTAAACTTTCAAAGTAACCTCTTGATAGAGAGTTTTTAATCCAACTAAAAATAACAGCAGTTGTGAGCGGTGTTGTGGTTAACGTTATTATCGAAAACGGTTACGACGCCTTTCATAAATGAGATTTCAAACCTTTTAATACGAATGTCAAAAATCCTCTTAAAAATAACGGTAATGACAGAGAAATTTGTGTATTTGTATAGTACGAATATAGTAACAACACCATCCAAACTTAGATTTCCATGCTATCCAGTTGGAATAGGACGTTTGGGTTTGCAACCGGACACTGACATTTCAATCACCTCATATCCATCCTTGTACGACATTTTCCACAATATTTACAAGTGCAAAAACTATGCTTAAGGTAACTTACAGTATATTTTAAAAATGTATTTCCCAAAACTCGGAGCAAAGACAACCTTATTTATACGCATCTTGCTGTACTTAACTGCGTTCATAGCTTTCCCTAGTAGAACACCAAAATCCTTCTTGATATTCGCTATAACATCACCCGATACAGTCACTGCACTACCCGCAAAATATGCTACCCGCGCATCCATATTTTCTTCGCGATAACGTACAGCTCTTTTTATCCAAACTACGATTCGCCCATCAGACTGAATCAATCATCCGGAAACAATCACTACGAAATCGTGCCCATGTCCTTCTTGCCTCTGTGCAGACATACGGCAGAAGAGGACAGCGAGCCTCGAGACTTCTTGCACGTAGCTCTCGTTCTTGTAATCTTCTCCGAATAGCAGATGTGAAAATTGCTTCATGCGTAGCCGTGCGGATGGTGTACTGACCTGGGTGACATTATTTTGGATTAATCGCATTGCTTTGTTATCTACCTTGTATAATGCAAAATTGAAAATGCGTACATTCAGTATAATGCTGGCCGCGCTTGAACAAAAAAATTATCGTGTAATCATATAACACGCTACGGAAGTGAAACTTTTGCCTGTAACGAACATTGCATTGAAGCGCGGTCACGTCTCAAGCGATCTCCGCTACTAACTCAACTAGGCAGCGTCGCATGTTTTCGTTACATAGCAACTTTACTGCCGCGAAACGAACTTGCCCTACCGTGCCTAAAGAACTTTCGCTTGCTTCAATTGTTTGATCATCGATAGAAATATTGAAATTTATGAAAACATTGCAGAATGACCTAATTTTATACAAAAACACGACGTTTTTGAAAGAAATTAATACTTTTTGTTAGAAGACTTCAGCTATAAATCTGACAGACATATCTCGATTTAGACATCAAATCGTGCATATTATGTGCTTAAACTCGTTCAACTTTTGGACTACTCTCTTCTCAGTTCTGTATAATATCGAAATATCCTTATTAGCGTAAAGTGATCACAAAGTAAGATCTCGATGAAGCGACTTTTCAGGATCTGAAAAGCTCATTGATATCGGCCAATTTGTTTTTAAACTAAAACAATTTAAAAATTATGAAAAAAATTGTTCTTTCTTTTTTTTTGCTTTGATGAGCATTTTAGATAGATAATTTCGCTTTGCCTACATCCTAATTAACTTTCAATATCAACCGAAATATTTTTCATAGTCGAAGTTCATTGCCTTCCCAGACCAACATCCCTTGAAAGATCAATCAACCGTCCTTTCACCTCCTCGTAATACGTCCCTATTAAATTCCTAGTTCTCTCAGCCGTCTGTTCCTATTTATTTAAGTCAAGTTGCCAGTCAGTCCATTAAGCCGCAAGATTGGATTTCTGGAATCTATAAAAGTGTTTATACTGTCAGTATTAGAGTTGACCGGTTTTGTTAGTTGAGTAAATAACTCGTAGGTCTTGAGAAAACACTGCAGCTAAATAATCTTTTTTACGAAAAGTAAATTAAAAGCTTGGAGCTACAGGGCATTGATTGATTGATCAGGCTAATTAATTCTCAATTGTATATGATATAGTAAGAATCAGAAGCCTATAAGTAGTTTCTTGATTGC
>JAEQML010074738.1:0-14205 GCA_016904865.1 Pissodes strobi | reverse complement strand
AAGCGGTCTAAAATAATTACCAAAAATTGACGCTGGCTCCCGGACTATTAGGTTTGATTTCAAATTATAGGTAGTGGCTAAACCAAACGGTTATGGATTGCATGCTGAACCTCACTGTGGATTCCACACTCAATTACCAGATAGTGGATTAGGCCAGGATGAAGATGTATTCATTGGATTGACGGAATATGCAAACCTACGACCAGGAACCAAAATATATTTCGATAATTTATTTACATCGGTGGCCTTATTGGAAAAATTTTGACAGCGAATTGGGAGGTACTGGAACCTTGAGACAGAATAAGGTAGAAAAGATATGAATTTAGCTGGCAAGAATACGTTAAAAATCAGAAAGGGGTGAACCAGTCAAGGTTACTAATGGCAGCATGATAGCCACAAGATGGAATGATAATGCTGTGGTGATAAACTGTGATGAAGAAGAGCTTATGGAAAATTTACTGAGGTATAACAGACCTGAAAGAAAACAAATCGTTATAATCATGCCATATTCTATTGCCCAGTACAATGCAAATATAAGTGGGGTCGACTTAAACGATCTGTTTGCCTCGCAAAATAGAACAAAAATTTATATAAAAATGGTGGTGGCCATTATTTGCGTGCATGGGGCGTTGATGAATGTTGTGGAGAAAAGTGGATGTTGTATAGGTATTTAGGACACGAAATACCCTATCTATAATACAGAAGGCAAGTTGTTTAAAAGTTCTAAATGTACATGATACTATTGATATTCACGTTCAGCTGCTCTTGAAGGTATATTAAAGGGCACGTAATTGAAAGGGGGTGAATCAAAGTGCAGACGCTTTAAGATGTGTAGCAAGCGAGCTACTTATTTGTGTAGAAAATGTAAGATTCCACTTCACCCTGAATGCTTTTAATCTTTCCATTTGTAAATTGCCGTATTTTGAATAATAAAACGAGTTTAATAAAACCCGTATAGTCAAGTGTCCAGTGGCAACTAAAGTTGCCAGTCAAATTCGCCATTTCGAAAACAGCGCAGATTTTTTTAGAAATTTTCTAATATTATACAAGCCCTAGGTAACCGATTTTCACAAAGCAAATTCATCTTCAGAGACTTTTTTAGTTCTGAGGCCTAATGGGTTAAATATTATCTTGGCTGGTTACATAATGGCAATCTATCATCAAATCATAATCTGGAGCATGTAATAGCTATTATGTAGTATATCTTACTTACAATTACATGCACTTACGCCAGCTGAGTGTAGTAGGTAAAAAAAAAAACAAACGAAATAGCAACACATCGAATGCTAACAAGGCACGTCTGGATGACTATAACAGGGGCTATGAAAACATGTCCCATAGCAGCTCTGGAAACCCTACTTGACCTCCCTCCGTTGCACACATGCATAGGAAAAGAGACACAAAAACTGAAGTCAGGAACCCTGACTGGTCACCTTAAAATTCTGAAGGACATCCAGATAGAGGCGATGACTAAACCAACCGATACAATGGAAACAAATCTCCATTTTGATTGCTCCTTCGAAGTGGTAATTGAGGACCGCAATACTCCAGGGGAAAGACTAAAATAACTAGAGATGGAATCAATTTTCCGGTATACAGATGGATCAAACATGGAAGAAGGAGAGGAATCCGGAGTTTACAGACGGACCTAGGTGTTGAATCTCTGCATCTTTAGGAAATACTCCCACAATCATTAAAGCAGAACTAAATGCTATCAATATATTATTACCACGCCTCTGAATATATGACATATGTGCTCAGATCCTGATCAAGACTTGCTCTAGTAAAATTTATTGTAGTGTAGGTGCATTTTATTTTATTATTATTGTATCCTTAACCAGCCTATGCCCATGTTATGATATCCTAAATCTATACTTAATAGCATATTTGTCTATATTTATACGGTTCTGTCTGTCTGTCATTTTAAATTATGTTGACTTGTGGGTAGTAGGTTTGTATTGTTTCTATTGTTATTTTGTTTTCTGTTTCTTAGTGATTGAACCTTATTTTTAACAACTCATGTACTTCATTCTTCTTAATTTTATGACTTGTGTAAGACTGTAAAGTTATTGACACCAATAAATTATCTATCTATCTATCTATCTATCTATAGTTATCTCTGAATGTGCCTAAAAAGGCCTAAGAGGTGCAAAGATCTATATCCAAGCAGAAGCAAAGGCAAGTCAAAGGACTCATCTTTCAGTCGCCAAACTAAACAAAAAAGCTCCTCAAGTTTCAAGAAACGAGATAAAAGTGGTCGTAGACCTTTTCACTGGACACGGTCCCTTAAGGTACCACCTCAAGGAAATGAGGAAAAGCACTGATGGACAAAGCAGATTCTACTAAACTATGGCTGAAACGTCAGAGCACTTGCTCTGCTAATATCAGGCACTGCCTCGCCAAAGCTTGCGGCATCTCGAAAATGCCGGGAGATCTACAAAAGCTCAACCCTCGAAATATTCTAAGGTTCTCGAAGGATATATGAATTTTCGTGTAAAATAGAAGGATATATACAAAAGATTAATTGTGGTCGACGCGACGTGTTGAAGGGAAAATCTTGCCGAGTGACTCTTCTACCTACCATGCCATACAATTTCACGCAATGAAGTGCTCAAATCGCTAATTATATCCGAAACTGTCTCCTGCTAAACAATTACTACTAACGCATTGTGGTACAAATGTGTACGAGTTTATCTTTGCACGCGCAACTCCACTTTAGCAGGGTAGGGATATTCTGATATGTTAACTTTAGGTACTGAAGCTTATTAGGCGTATTTGGTTCATATTTTCTTTTAAAATTGCTAATATTTGGGTATTTTAAAATCTGATACTTATAGGCACCACAGACTTACAAAGGGTTAATTAAATCTCTTCAGGTATATTCAAACCTTCAACTATTTGAATCATTAGAGATAAGTATCTGGGATTCCTAGTTCAAAAAAGAAAAATATTTATAGTTTTTTGCCAAATTATTCAAATGAATTACATCAACTCTTTATTAATTCTAACCAGCGAAATATCTACCAGTCCTAAAACAAATAGGATGAAACCTTAACCTGTTGCATATTCCCTTTAAAGGTTAGTCATCCGATATAAGTAGTACATCTATGTAGCTAGATTGATCCAAAATATTGTGACTTAATCATATAGCCCTTCTATAATTGCTTATATCAAGTCGTACCTAATATAAGTTTTAACTTAAACGAAAATCCACATTTTATTTACTTTCAAGATTTCATTCTACAATATAAATTTCAACATCAAATACTCTCGAATAGAACTTGCAATAAACCAGCCGTAAAAATCTCGAAAAGATCGTAAATCAGAATAAAAAAATTCTTCAAATTTATTGTTTTTCTATGATGAAGCAATATGTCGAGTGCTTGTCGAGGATACTAAAATTTTTATTTCCCTGATTTTCCATTCACGGATAAAAAGAAAATAGTTACATGATTCCTAAGGGAGAGCCTTGAAATTTTGTTCGGATTTGATGAATAAATTTAGAATTTTCAATACTCGAGTAGAAATTTGAATACTTATACATTTAAATCGCAATTGGAGAAGGGGCATACAGATTGGGCAGGTGATTATTCCGACAGCTTTTTGAAAGAGAATCAGGTAAATGAGTTATTTCAAAACACGATTTAATGATATAAGTAAGTAGTGCACCAAGTATATTTTGAAACATAATTTATAGATCATTATTTTAAGTATGACACAAAATATCAAGATGCTGTTTTAACTGTTGCTTCATCTGTGAGGTATGGGCTGCCACTAGCACTGCGCCTGCGAATGAGAAATAACATATAGAGGGTATGAAATGAAATTCTTGCTTATATTACATAATTTTTCCCAGAATTTCCATAGTTTTATTTTGTTATCCTCCTCAAAGTAATTCTTGACAAAATTTCAAGAAAATATACAGCGATTTTTGATATTTTCAGTTTTAAATATACAGATTTTCAATTTTTTTTTACATTTATACATAAGTGTTGGTAGAGTTTTAACGAGAGATTTTGACCACCTACCTTATGATCAACAGATATGGCGATAATAATAGCAACAGGAAGGATAAATACAGGAAGTGATTAAGGAAGGATAGATAAAAATTACGAAATTCCAAATTTGCATCTTTTCATACTTTTTGGAATAATGTCAGATCTAACATAATCAAAGTACGTATTCTAAAGGCCGTTTTACATGCTGCAATTAATATATGCAATACTCTTGTAGCACGAAATTGCGTGAAAAATTTAGTGCGATTTGTTTCTTGCACTTTCGTTTTACATGATGCACTACTATTTTAATTTGACATTGTTACCAACATTTGAGATCAACACGAATTTAAATAAACTTCTAACCTCACTTTAAGTTTTTGAGTTTTTGGTAAAGTTTAGCGTGTTTGGTCTTTGTGTTCTCCTTTGTTGAAAATATATTGTTGTTGCAATTAAAAATATAAGAGAATGGACTGCAGAAAAAGGTAAGTAGTCATTACAATATATTGGAAAGGTTTTGTCCTATATGTACATCTTTATTTTTCTCGCTGCCGTGAAAAGACTGAGTTTTAATCAACATTTTGTTTATGTTTTAGTGGCGCTTTTGATTGGCCTAGGGCCTCCACATCGTAGTTTATTGAACTGTATGAGGCATATCCATGTCTGTACTTGCCAACCTTATCCGATTATCACAATAGAAATGTAAGACTAAAGGCACTTCAGGACATCACAACTGAATTCAATAAGAGATATCTTACAGCTCTAAAAATTGAGGATATCAAGACAAAAATGCATGGTATTCGGGCTCAATGAATTAAAAAAAAATAAGAACAAGTGAATCGTCAGGAACATTAACTGATTCAGTTTATCAGCCAAAGCTTTGGTGTTTCGACTCATTGAGTTTCTTGCAACAGGTCATCACATTAGGGTCCCAAGGAGACTTTAATTTAAATATGGAATCCATGACAACTCCACAGGATTCCCCTAAATCGAACACAATAAGTGAAGAAGGACAGGTAAATGCTCAACAGATTATACGTAAGTTTTTTTTTTCATCATAAAATTATGGTGTGAAATTGTCCAAATTAGAAATGTAATATTACAAGACTCTCTTGTTTAATTGTAAGTAATAATGTTAGAATTGTTTCATACTTCAAGCTTAGAAACACGACAACTGTTTTTATGAAAGGCATTATTTCTGGCTTTCTGGGAAACCAATACCTACTACAAAACTAACGTTTTTGTAATTCTGTAAATAGATATTCAAAATTGTATACTAATTATATTAATTATAAGTATGTATTTTAGATTATCAAACCAAGGCTATAAATTTTATTTTGTTTGTTTTTTTTTAGATATAAGCGCACATATTATACGGTGGTGATGTCAGTAACATGGATGTGAATCTAGATTTATTTTCACCCACTACTGAAGAATTTTCTAGAGAACCTTCAACTTCCAGGACTCCTTCTCGAGGTGAAGACAGAATTGATTTCAAGGGGGTACCAAGAAAGAGGAAAAGGCAAGCAGCAGAAAGAGATGATATCTCAAATCTTTTGACTTCTGCTGTTAATACTTAATAAATAGTATTTCTACACCGGTGGAGCACATACCAGAGCCACAGGAAACAAAGAGGCATGCTTTGTTTGGAATGTAAGTTAAAGGTATTGGTTTCTTTTTATGTATAATTATAAACATAAACTAAATAACCCAAATTTTGTGCCAGTTAAGGTAAGATATTCATTTTTAATTTTTAGATTATAACAGTAACATTATTTTTACAGATTTGTTGTAGATGAAATGGAACATCTCGAAGATGAAGATATCATAAAACGAAGCATCCTTGAAAACATATTTGCTGCCAAGAAAAATAAAAGGATTTAAAAAACTGTATAATAAATAAAAATAATAACGTTAAATACTGTTATCTTATTACAAATTGCTTAGATTAATAGCGTTTTGTAAAGTATGAACTACCATTATTTTTTTTCTTTTTAGGCTTTTAAAGTATCCTGCCTCAAAAATGTTGATTTTGAATGTCTTTAGAATTTATTGTAAAGTCACATTTTTATCATTTTTGTGGCCCCTGTACATAACACTTCAAATTTAGCATCGTCAAATTTATTTTTTCTTCATCCACTTTTATCAAGAATTACATTTTTTGGGAAATTGCCCATAAAAGTTTCCCAGTGCCGGGCACTGTATATTAAAACTGCCCAAAAAAAAATCATTTAAAAAAAATACATCTTTATTCACAGAAAGTATTGCAAAATACAAATAAGACCTACCTACTTACACCTATAGTCTTGAGTTCTATAGAGAGTATAAAAAATTTGTACAATATTTTCAGGTCATTAAATATTTTCATCTTGCCATGGTACTTGCCCACCTCCACAGAAGTATTCCTTAAACTCTTCTCTAATATTTACATATTAATTTTTGGGTCGGCCACAGTTTTGCTGACTTAAATCATTAACAAATCTATAAGTTTTATTAATTTCATCATCTGGTTTCTTTCCCAAATAGGCACTACCTGACTCCTTGCTTAAAAAATTATGTAAAACACAGGATGCTTTAGTTACCAGTTTTGCGTTATGTGGCCTTAAAGGAATAGTATTTAGTAGCACTCGAAAGCGATTTGCAAGTATCCCAAAACTATTTTCAACTACACGCCGAGCTCTACTTAACCTGTAATTGAAAATACGTTGTTCCGTTGTCATATTTCTTAGCGGACAAGGCATCAGGATATGATCTGAGTTTCTTTCTTAGCAGCATCTGCAACAAAAACATAGGGAACTGGTTTTGTTCTTCCAGATAAGGGTTTGCCTTCTGGAATATTTAGCAAATTTTGAAGAATGGCTCTTGAAAGGTCACTCTCCCAAAACACACCTCCATCGGACAATCTTCCATTCATCCCAACATTTATACACCTAAAGTTATGTTTTGCATCAACGAGAGCTAATAAAACTATGCTGTGTTGTTTCTTCTAATTAAAATATGCGGAACCTTGATCATTGGGGGCTTTAATAACAATATGTTTACCATCGAGCGCTCCAATAACATTGGGTGCAATCCATAAATTTTCAAAATCCCTTCTGCTACTATGGATGGAATCTAAAAATAAAATTTATTAATACTAGTTTTGTATTATTTAAGTAATCATTTTAATTGTCATAACAAAGTTTCACTAGAATAGGTTCCAAATAAGCAATTAAATAAACATTTAAATGACCAAATTTTTAGTTTAACAAAATTTAGACATTGTTTTTAATGCCATTCTGTAAATCTATATAACAATAAAATAATAACAACAATACCTTTAAGTATTCATTTTTCAGTTCCTCATATATTGCTGCACATGACACAATTTGTCTTTAGGTGCTATTGTTTGCCGAGATAATGAATAGTTTTTTAATCGATGTTCAATTTTCTTCAATAATTTTTTGAAGGCGTTTTCATTCATCCTCAAAAAGTTGCTGTATTTTTCATCATTCGTTACAATAAATTCCTGAGGTAAATTAATATTGCCCCTTTGTTGATTTAACCAGGGCCTAATCCACCATCTTCTTTGTTTTTTCTCCTCATTTTCATTAACTGATAATGAACCAGCAGCAAGTAATATACCTATTGTGACAGCAAGTGCTTTTTTTCTTGGAATTATTAATTTTTAAATTTTTTTATCCATTTTTAAGACCAATCTCCAAAATGTCAAATAATTTTAAATAAACAAACGTCCATTAACCTTAGACTTTCAAACGTCAACAACGTCTAGTGATTTTGTCGGATCTTGGTGAACCCGAAATTACTATTTTCGCTGCGAGCAAAGATGTGCTATGCTCGGGGCGGGGCGTAAGCTAAATTGTTCAGCTATAATAAACCCCAAATCGGATGTTGCTTCGCAGATCATAAGGCTTTTTCCGCCACTATATTCACGGTGTTGAGCAAAGGCGCTGTGTGAGATGGGTTTCTATCCGGTGCGGAAAAAAGTATAACTACAGCCCATTTCCATGGAGGAAAGGCGTCTTATAGGCAATACATGGCATTTGTCACTTGCGTGAGATGTATAACCTATAAGGGTATTGCTTAGAAATGATTTCTGACTATCGGTACCACATCACCCCGGACACATGTAATATTGCCTGTTTTGTGCTGCACCTCAGATTTTAGATCAGAGACTGTGTCAAATCGCCTAACAATAGTATTTACTTCCTTAAGCCCCTGTCGGTACCTCTCCCATAAAGGTCGTAATGCCAATAAAAGAGAGACTGTTTTGGATACAGACGCTAATGCGTTTCGATTCCTTTATATCGTAGCGACCTGTATATCACGCTTCCAGTCGGTTATTCAGCCTATCATATCTTCCCCTTATATGCTTTGAATTTTTGTTTAGACGTGCGATCAGTAATTGGTAAATTACCAAATAAATTACCGTGCTTATTTAATGTAATTTACCGTAAATTACCAGAAATTAATTACCGTAATTAACATAGAAAATTACCGGTTCTTAATAATTAACGTTATTTAGCGTAATTATTTACTGTATTTTGTTGTAATTTGCCATATCTCCGAAAGCGACGTTTGTCAGAAATATGAGCAGTATACGTTCTGGGATTTACTGCCGGTTATTAGCCGGACCGGGATTTATTGTCGACTGTCGCGAATAATGTGAATTTACATCGTTTAAAATATGTATTTCCCCGGTCTTAAGAATTAACAGGATATTTGCGCTCTCTAAAGTAAAAACGAGTTGTAGGTCGCATTCGATGTTTTGGTTATAGCTTATAGCATAGTATACCTCCTAATATCGATATTGGTTTTCATTCCAATCTTTATCGAAGTTTGAATATGAATCCGACTGTTCTGAAATAGATAGTGAAATTGAAATAGATAAAATAGTTGTTCTAGAGACCCCATTTAGTCCAGCTCATTGTGAAATGCAAATATAAAAAAAAAATTTCATACTCAGTATTTAGGTACGGGATCCCCTGTTTCCACTAACTAAAATTTTAACGCACTGACTTAAAAGGGCACTTAATCAAAATATTAAAAAGCACGAATTTAATGTTTTCTTTAGATTCAGTAGGTACCTACGCTACAAACAATTAATATTTAGTTGATGGATACGGAGGTTTCTCATTCATTTTGTTCTGTGTTGTTCTCGTTTTAAAATTAAATAATATTTAAGGAAAAAGCAATGTTTTATTTACAAACAAATGAAGTAACTCTTTGTCCTACACCGATACTTACACACACCGTAATTTAATTCCCAAGTGATAATTACGTGAATATGACAAGTTATATTTTCCTTCATGTACAGGGTGTCCGGTTATAAATGTAACCCCCTTTTAACTTTTTTATTTACTCTCGTATAAAAAAATGTTAAGTATAAAAGTTGTAAGGATCTTCATATAGTTTTCTGCGGTGTTACTAGAAAAACAATTGAACATCGAAATTCTACTGTGCAAATTAAATTAATGTTTTTTTATGGGACACCCTGTATATTCTTCCGGATATCGGTAGAGCTCTTTAAGACGAGTTCAGTAATATAAGGTTTGTTGGGTCTAGCTATAATAGTTACCACGTAAATTGCAAGAATGTCCGGTATCTGACTATTACTGAACCCCTCTCCTAAATTCTTTATTTGGTGAGCTAGAAAAAAGTGTTGTATACAAAAGTTGTAGGTTCCTTCAGAAACTTTTCTGCGGTGTTACTAGAAAAACAATTGAACATCAGAAAAGCTTCTGCAGGAAGAATTTTTTTCTAGCTCACCAAATAAATAATTTAGGAGAAGGGTTCAGTATAATCAGATACCCGACATTCTTGCAATTTACGTGGTAACTATTATAGCTAGACCCAACAAACCTTATATTACTGAACTCGCCTTAAAGAGCTCTATCGATATACAGAAGAATACACAGTGTGTCCCATTAAAAAAAAAAACACTAATTTAATCTGTACAGTAGAACACTGCAGAAAACTGTATGAAAATCCTTACAACTTTTGCATTTAACATTTTTTTATACGAGGGCAAATAAAAAAGTTAAAGGGGGGTTGCATTTATAACCGGACACCCTATAGAAGTATGTATACGCTTCTTTGAAAAAATAGCAACTTTTATTTTTAAACAAGTGTGCGCTCTGTTTTTTTCAAATGAACGTTTCCAAAAGACAGTAATACCCACAATTTACAATAATTTATGAATGGAAGTCGTTATTTACTTGCAGTTTACGGTAAATTACTGTAATTTATTGTTATTTACCAAAAATATGTTACGGATATTTACCATAGTAATTTACGACACAAATTTATTACCTCGGTAATTAACACTCGTAAATTACCACCGTAAATAACCAAAAATATAAATTACAGTAATTTTACATCACTGCGTGCGATATATATCTATTTTCGAAAGCAAATTATTTTAAGGGAAATATTATACATGCAAATTTGTTCAATTTGTATTTAATGGTGTTGCATTTCCCACCGAGAATCACGAAGGTAAAAACTATACCCATACCATAAACCTAACTACTCCGAATAGACGCTCAGTGGGCATAGGCCATAGAAAAATGCTACAATTGTATCGAGAGATGGCGCCACCATTATTACGAATTAAATTTTATCGTATTTCGTCGCTTGCCAAACAACGGCCAAACGCCTTTCAGAACTCGGGTCGCTCGCGCTGTTGCCAACCTTAAATGTACTTAAAATAGATTATGTATGATAATAAAATATAAAAAGAGGCTTCTATTTTATTTTGGTTATTTACCTATGATTTTAAATGTTGCAGGACCGGAATTTTTTTATTTACAGTTTGTGGTTTTTTACTTTTTAGTAACAATTAGTAGTTACCTAGGTATTGTTATTATTGTTAGTACGTACCTATATAGGTATGATAATAGGTATAAACATACTTTTCTTAGTTATTTAGGCGTACCTACCTATTATTGGAACTTAACATAACATGTCCTACAATATAATTATATTAATGATGTGTAAAATTATTAAAAATCTTGTACCTACTGCCATAAACCTAACTATGGGGCGTAGTTAGGTTTATGCTACTACTACACTACAATATATGAAATCTAAAATAATGTATAGGTACCTAGGTAGATACCTATCAAATCTGACCCCAGATCCGGAACACTAAAAACATTAGATAACTAATATTCAGCAATACAATTATCACCCTTATTTCGTAAAAAGGTATAAAAACGCTCTCGTTCATCTTGCTAATTTTCATCAAAAACTGTTTCGCGGAAAACTGCGGCCGGTCCGGCGCCGCGATGCATATGAACTAAGGTAAGACCTACGTGCTTGCTCGATCCTCCAGCAAAAACCGCGCGGCGCCCATATTTTTTTTTACGTATATGGCGGCGCCCTGCACGGCGCGCGTAGCTAAATTTTCCAAATAATAGCAATTGCAGCAACGCAGCAACTAGTTAGGTTTATGGCAGGATCAAGTGTTTGCGGAGCTCTCACAATTCATATGACATTAATTATTATTCTCCTATTTTTGACTATAATATTTTGATGTTATTATTGTTTTCAACATGTCAGGCATCACCTGTTGTTTTTATAACTGCGATAATAATCGAAGAAATCACGGGATTAAATTATTTCGAATTCCCCTAAAGAACTTCGAACTTTGCAAAAAATGGATTTTAAATAGTGGTAAGAATAAAACTTTCAATGAACCTTGACGTTAATCTGAAGGAATAAAACTGAGGATTAATCAAGAACTTTATCGAAACCTATAATAGTGGGCATAATACCTCGGGCCGTTTCATACGGGTGTCTCAAATTTGAGATATGACGTCATCGACTATTTTTTAAATGAAAGCCCTTTTTTACTATTCTTTTAAAGGGCATAATAAGGTTTCAGTTCGGCACATAGTAATCGACGTGTGCTAGCATAGTTTAGTTATCGAAAAAAAATATCTCTCCTTTACTCAATTTATTCCAAGGTAGAGACTCGCACTGTATACCTACGAGCCGCCACTGCCCATTACTATACAGGGTGTTCGTTAATGACATGCTAATATTTAAAAGGTTGATTCTTGGACACATTTTAAGAAAAAAACTTCTCATGAATGTATGCCCTAAACAACTTAACTTTTAGATACAAAGGGAGGTAAAGTTTAAAAAAAAACATTTTTTCTTTATATAATAAGTGCGATACTATTGTAGATATCTTTATGAAATTGGGTACACGTCTTTTAGGCATCAAGATGTATCTTCTGTTGTACAGACAGTTTTTTTTTCAGTGGCGTCCGTACCAGTTTTGCATTGAATATTTTTGAAGAAAAAATGGTATGTACCTTTATCTTAAAATAAAAATCATTTTTGAAATCCGCATACATTTCTAACCAAATTTGATTAGTTGGTGTTTTTAAGTCCGATGCAAGGCTTTCGCTTAAAAAAAATCAATAATCGTTTCTTTGCATGATCATAACAATTACGACAATTACGTTAATGACATCACAATGTAGAGAATTACATTTAATTTTTTTAGGTGTAAACCGTGTGTCGGACTAAAAAAAATCAAGTGATCAAATCTTTTCCTTAAAAAATAAGGATTTCAAAATTATATATATTTTTTATTTTAAGAAAAGTCAGTGACGTACCACTACTTGTCTAATAATAGTTTTGCCAGAAAACTTCCACAGGCTACTGATGAAATAACTCTGGATTTCTCCTGCGACTTTTAGTAGCAATTCGACGCAGGAGAAATCCAGAAGGGTCTAATAATTATTTTTTTTAAAGTTGACCTCTATATATCTCAAAAGTTAAGACGTTTAGTGCATATGTTCATATGAAGTTTTTTCTTAAAATGGGTCCAAGAATCACCTCCTTAAATATTAGCGTGTCATTAAGGAACCACCCTGTATAAATAACTTTATATTGTAGGAAATCAGAAGCTACTTGGTTTACCAAAGTAAGAAATCTACCGCAATTATGTATGCGAAAGGCATTTTTTGGAAACGGATTTTTAAAACAGCAATCAATTAAACTCCTCCGCACTTCTACGCCAAAACGATTTAAAGGACCAGCTCAAAAAATAAATACCACTGATAAGCCAAAAAAATTTTTTTTGGAAAGGCAAATTAAATGCGGCAAGCTTGCAGAATTAAGACAAAAAAACATCAGATTGAACACGAAAATTAAAAGCCAAAAGGTCAATGTCCCCTCATTGCTCATTACAGCAATGGCTTGTTTGACACTAGCAGCAAAAAGTTTTGTGGGGATACAGTTTTGCGGTAAAAGGCGCGGGAGAAAGATTTCCTTTTATTATAAATCTCCCTCGGTTTACCGCTTTTTAAAGCGGCAAGGTTTAATTCTCCCCAGTGTTTCTAGTATAAGAGGTTGGATTGGAGAATGCATCTTTAAAACGGGAATCGACAAAACTGTCTTAAATCACCTTCAAAGAAAATATTCTACCATGTCTAGCGAAGAACGGAAATGTATTTTGGCTTTTGCCGAAATGTCGATTAAAAAAGATTTGGAATATTCCAAAAAAATAGAAATTATTGAGGGTTCCGAGGATCTTGGTCCTTTAGGACGTCTACCGAAACATGCTAAACAAGTTTTAATTTTTTCTATTCGAGGCCTGTATCACAAATGGAAATTGCCTTTGGCATATTTTGTTTCCGAGACCTCGGTAAAAGGCGAAAATTTGAAATCTTCAATTTTGTACGCCCTCAATAATTAAAAAGCTATTGTATTTCTTCGAAAGGCAATCGTTTGTGTTCAGGTTTCAAACAATAGAAAAGCTTTTAGTTTGTTAGGAATAAGTGCTGAAACGCCATTTTTCCTTTATCAGAAACACAAAATTTTTGGGTTATTTGATGTACCTCATTTATTCAAAAATATCCGGTATAACTTGCTATAGAATAATTTTTCCATGTTCGAGAACATTATAAGTTTTGATCATATTAAAAGAGTGTTTGCAATAGATCAGTCTTCGAATACAGCACGAGCCACGCCAAAGCTTTCTCAGAAACATATTAACCCAAATGATTTCGAAAAAATGTCCTTTAAATTAGCCTTACAGGTTCTGTCCCATACTGTTGCCGCAGCGGTAGAAACATGTGTCAAAAACGGGCAAATCCATGCGGATGGAATTCATACTGCTAATTTTTTGGAAGATATGAATCATTTAGTCCGGGAGCCAGCGTCAATTTTTGGTAATTATTTTAGACCGCTT
>JAEQML010074737.1:0-14206 GCA_016904865.1 Pissodes strobi | reverse complement strand
GAATTAAAATTATTAATATTGTATCCAAAATTTCGAAAAATCTATATTTTATACGTCATAGGTCGAAAAAAATGTATGACATTTGTCATTATCGTTCACATGCTTTTCAGTCATGTCATGTAGGTTGCATATCCTGACTAAGGCTTGCTTTACACAGGGCAATTTATTTGTCAAATTCTTCATGAATTAGCAGTCAAAACCTGTTTGTTTATAGGATACTAGAAGTGTAATATTTTTTTGAAATTTTATAGATTATTGTTTATAGAAATTGACAAGTTAACAGATTATCTTCATTTAGATAGGTTTTAAAATTCTTTTCATTGCAGACTTTAATTTAAAGAAGCGGCAACAACGCGAGGTGGCTCATCGTAACTGTATCTATACAGAGGGGTTGTGAGATTGTGGCACTTTTCTGTTGATATACATTAGTTTTTCTCGAAAAAGTTCCCATTAAACATGTTTATTTATAGGATACTTGAAGTGTAATGTTTTTTGAAGTTTTATATATTAGTGTTTATAGAAATTGCCAACTTAACAGGTCATCTTCATTTCGAGAGGTTTGTTGCAAAACTCTAGTCTTGCCAAAAGTTTCTAAAATTGTTGTCACGGCAGACTTCAATCCAAAGAAGCGGCAACAATGCGAGGTGGCTCATCGTGGTTGGACAGTAACAGGCATTGATACAGGCGTTGCGAGATTGTAACAATTTTCTGTTGATATACATTAGTAAAACTCATTAAATCATTAAATGTTTATAGGATAATTGAACTATAATGTTTTTGAAATTTTATAGATCAAGGCAGGACATTTAATTGTCATTAGACGCACTTAAAGGAAGGTTTATTTACTTGCACTCATTTAAAATAACAAAGCTGGCAACATTGTGACTTATTTATAATTGCCAGAAAAAACTGTCAAGTATCGACAAGTGTCAATTATCCATAACTAATGGGAAAGTATCAGTGTTCATAATTGTGAGCAATAATTATAACAGATCATAAGCTAAGATTAGCTACTCTTTTTTTTACAAAACAGTTAGGGGCGCCATCTTTTTTTTTTTCAATTTTTGTTGTGCTGACTTGAGGCGCTTTTCTTTTTTTTTGTTTATTTGTAGAAAAGTGTATACCAAATAAAAAAAAATATGTGCCTCACCTTTATAAGCACACCTAAAGTGAAACTTCTGAAAGATACATATTAGGAATTGAGTTTTTAAGTTTTTTTTCCCAACTCTGACCCCAGGTTTCTTATTTTTTTTCTTTTTTTTTTCAACTTTTTTTTCGCCAAAAATAGCATTTCTCTAACTTTTTTTTTATTAATTTTTTATTCTTTATTTCGTTATACTTTTATTAACTTTCCGAACAATTTTTTTTCTTTTTTTATAATTTTTTTTCTTATTTCATTTTATAATACTTTTATTAAGTTTCCGAACATTTTTTTTACGTTTTTGTTTTAATTTTTTCAAAAAGTTTTGTTTTTTTTCTTTCCATTTTTGCCATCCCCGACCTCATAGCTGAACTCCTTCGCCTTTTTTTCGTCGAAAACCGCGTTTCTCTAACTTTTGTTTTATTATTATTTTTTTCTTATTTCGTTTTATAATATCTTTATTAACTTTCGGAACAATTATTTAGTATTTTTTTCAATTTTTTCCCATTTTTTCGAAAACTTTTGGGTATCCGGGGAGGTGGATTAGTTTGGTTTAGATTAATTAAAGGGGCGTTTCACTTTGATAAGCGTTTAATTTTTTCTGACTTTACCCTCGCTAAAGAAGTTTCACTTCAAAAAATTATTTGATTTCATTAAACACTATAAGAATGTATCGGGCGTCATTTGTGCTGAGTTCTGCCCTGAGTTGTTACTGTCATTTGTCACAATAGCCAAAACGTCAATTTTTCAGAAGACACACTGTTGCCAAATTTATTCTTAAGATGTTTGCTGCAGTTTCGCCTCATCTTCTAAGAAAGTAACAAAATTTATTGGTAAAAAATAGTGCACGAGTATCTATCTCTTTCTTTTTTTCAGACAAATGAATGCAAATGTACAGACTGATTTACGATTGCCTCCGATGGCTCCGGGGGCAAAATCAACAGAAACTAACCCAAATTAACCACAGGAGTGAATTATTTTGTTCAAAAGATTTTTTTAGATTAATTCTGTAGAGCTTGGGTTAGGATCTGTTTTGCTCCCGGAGGGAGCAAAGAACGCCCGGAAAAATAGTATTTCGTAGAATTCGTCAGAACGCCGGGACATATTATTACACGTCCTTTAAAATGTTCCGTTTAAACAGTCTTGAAATCAGTCGTCTTCTCTTGGATTGGAATATAAAAGAAGCGTTTGGCAACCTTGCATTAAAATCATTTTCACGTTCCACCTGGGCAAGTAGTACTTTAAGAAGTTAGTGGTTTTATACCAGTTTAACCTCAAAAATTGAACTTTTAGGGTTACACTGAGTTGAGAGCAAAAATATCACGTTGTGACAGCTCTAATAAATGACGTCAGGCGCTCTACTCCTCCAAACTGATTTATTTGATTTTCAGATCAGATCAAGCCAAATTAAATGAATCGGCACCAAAATCGCAAAGGTCTACTCTCACATTATGCAATTAATTTTAAGAATATTGAAAATAATCCATTTAATAATTAATCATCGATCTTTGGGTTAACCCCAATCACGTAATAATCTAGCCAATCCAAATGACAGGTTTTTTAACGTCGGTTAGTGGGGTTGAGACGTGCCCTTATGGGTCGATTTCGTTGATTTTCCGAACAGTCCAAATGAACTATTAGAGAACCATGGATTACATTGAATATGTTCCGTTTTAATAATAATTAATCCTCGATCATTAGGGTTGGCCCTAACCACCTGATGTCGAGTTTTAGCAGTTAAACCACAGGCTTATTTTGACATATCAGGCGAGCAGCATCTCTTTGCAATTATATGGACTTTTATATGGAACTCTCAGACATATTTATTTACCAAATAATTGGAATGGTTCGGATTGTCGATTGACCATGTCTTGATTCGAAACCTAGCATCGGTAAAAATATGAAGAAAGACACAGGTTTAACCCTTAACTTTACTCTATAAAAGCGGACCAATTATTACTTTCTTTGTACCAAAAATAGGGAACTCATTGGCGTGACAGCTGCAGGAAACTAATACATACTACAAGCACTTGCAACCAACCAAACCTAAAATCGACTAGGATATTATTTTTAATTGTTTTTAACGGTGAATCTGGCGCGCTGATATACCAAATTCCCACGAAATAAACCAGCACAAAAATAAATAAATGATAAGAGTAAAAAACTAAATATTTGCTTTAACAATAAGCGACATGTAAACGAACAACTTACGCGCACAAACTTCTAACATCTTAAATCCAAAACGTCCGTTAAAATTTACGATTCCGACACATCAAAAGCGTCCGGCCAAACGTAACAACTTTATTTTAAACTTATCTTTCGACTACAGTTTGTTTCCTAGACAAGCTCCGTAATAAACGTCTTTTTACTATTAAAACTTTACTTAATTTGGATCTATCAACAGTTAACGTTTGTTATCGGTATATCTACTAACACGTTTACCAAAAACAACTTTATGGGAATTTAAAACATCAACATTTTTCGAAAAATCACTTAAATCCATCACAGCACCGCTCGAAATCCGCACGAACAACAGAATACCGCGATCGGTTCCGAACTGCAGGGGCAAGAGCCATCCAGGAGTTACTGAACGCACTTTGGCAATCCTGCAGGAAACAATTGAACGATGAATCAGAGGAGACGGCGGCGCGATACGAGGATGGGGGTGTAGGGGAGACGACGGTCGACGGACCCTTTCTTCAAATGTTTGGGGGGTTATTGCCAGACCATGGGAAAATCCACAAGGAATGGAATTTTCCGTGAGAATTACTACAGGGAAGTGGATTTTCCGGATTAGTTTTATTCATTTCGATTACTGTCGGCCTGCTGTCTATGAGTAAGCTGGCATTTTATAAATTTTTCAGTTTTTCATATTCACCTTTGGACCACTCATACAATAATATGATAAAGCCAGGTAATAGGAAATCGTTATACAATTAAAACTTATGACTAATTATCATTATAAATACAGAATACAGAGTGAATCAACGATTCACTAAAGCTAACTTAGGGTTCAATAAGTAAATTTTAACTTATTGTAGGTATATCTAAAAGGTGATTCAAATTTAATAAATTCGGGAGATGATTGCTGACATTATTTTAAGACAAAAAATTTTCCAAAATATATTTTGTTTAGATAAAAATCCTTATTTTTATTGCAACAAAGGGTCTTGTCCTTTTTTTTTGATACAAAGAGCGGATTGAATTTAATTTTTTATTTTTATTTTATTTTATTTAAATTAAAACTTTCTGCGGACGCCACTGGTCGATTTTAAAAAAAATCGTATTTCTAAATAAGTGCCTTTAAATGTTTGTTTCGTCCACCAAATTTCATAAAAATATTTATACCTGTTTGGGAATATCTTCGTTAAAAAAGTCGATAAGCACCATATGCTTATTAGAAATTTCCTCCCAAAATAACATCATCAGTGCTTTTGAATCACCCTATAAGTTGATAATTTAAAAATGTATTTTACTATACTGGGTGGCCCCAAAATAAATGCCCAAATAAAATGGGAACTAAAATATTTATTTATTTTTTAATTTCATACCCAATTTGTCTAGCATAACCTACGCTAAGATTTAACCGGAGATAGCCGGAAACCGGAGCATGTATCAATGTCCGCTAAAACCCACATCTGTCACAAGACAGATTAACCTAAGCTAACCAAAGCGTTAGATTTTGAGGCGCAAAAAGGACCTAAAATGTCAGCATTTTAAAAACAAATAAATAGAACTTTCCGTAGAAGTGAGGAGTCGAGAATTGATGTGATTTTGTCCTATACAATTATTATACATATTTTTAAATTGTGACTAGTTGGACATACAATTTTGTCGCTTAGTCTCAAATTAGCCCAAGTGATTCGTTGACTCACCCTGTACTTTCAGTAACAATTATCCATAAGGTTTAATTGATAAGTTCAATGAATAAAGACGATTTTATTTTTTGTTGTGCATTTCTTTATGTCAAATGTGTTATACCTACAGGGTGCAGGATGCAGGAGATATGACGTTAAATTCAGTTGTTTTAAAAATATTTACGAAAATTAATATTTTTTCAAGACGTACATACATTTTAGACACTTTCGGACACTGTAGGATCTGGGTTACACTTTTATGTATCAGTTCGTAATTGTCTTAGTTCTGACCCTGTATAGATCAATTTCACAGAAAAAGCGCACAAAAACATTTTAATCAGTCTCTAAGCGCTTACAAAAAAATCTGATTTTTTTGTATCAAATTTAATCTTCTTATGTCCGCCCTGTATATAATTTTGTTCTAATTTGACTGTTTGGCCACAAATTTACTAAATCACCGACTCACCCTGTACAATTTTCTAAACTATAAAAAATGATGATTCTAAAGAAGTAGGTAAGTAACTTACAGCGTTGCCAAGTGTGAGGACATGGATTTTAGTATTGAAGGATGTACTCAAGGTATAGAATTTATTCCTAAGTTAGTCGTTGAGCCAATATCTGATTTACTAAATCACCCACTCACCCCGCAACGATTTTCTAAATGGTTTTCGACAGCCGCAGTCGTAGAAAATGTATGAAAAATATACACAAATGACTTACAGCGTTGTCAAGTATGAGAACGTGGCTTTTAGTACTGAAGGATGTTCTCAAAGTATATAATTTTGTTCTAACTTAGTCGTTTAGTCATACATTTGGTTTACTAAATCACCGACTCACCCTGCAACGATTTTCTATATAGTCTTCGGCAGCAGTAGAAAATGTATGAAAACTATACAAAAATGATGATTCTAAAGAAGTAAGTAAGTGACTTACAGAGTTGCCAAGTGTGAGGACATGGCTTTTAGTATTGAAGGATGTGTTCAAGGTATAGGATTTTGTACTAAGTTAGTCGTTTAGCCATAGATTTGTTTTACTAAATCACCGACTCACCCCGCCACGATTTTCTAAATGGTTTTCGACAGCCGCAGCCGTAGAAAATGTATGAAAAATATACACAAATGATGAATCTAAGTAGTAAATAAGTGACTTATAGCGTTGCCAAGTGTAAGAACGTGGCTTTTAGTATTGAAGGATGTACTCAAGGTATAGAATTTTGTCTTAAGTTAGTCGTTTGGCCATACATTTATTTTACTAAATCGCCGATTCACCCTGCAATGATTTTCTAAATCGTTTTCGACAGCAGTAGAAAATGTATGAAAAATATACAAAAATGATGATTCTAAGAAGTAAATAAGCAACTTACGGCGTTGCCAAGTGTGAAAACGTGGCTTTTAGTATTGAAGGTTGTACTCAAGGTATATAATTTTGCCCCAAGTTAGTAGTTTAGCCACCAGTTTATTTTACTAAATCACTGACTCACCCTGCAACGATTTTCTAAATACTCTTCGACAGCAGTAGAAAATGTATGAAAACTATACAAAAATGATGAATCTAAGTAGTAAGAAGTGACTTACAGCGTTGCCAATTATGAAAACCTGGCATTTAGTATTGAAAGTTGTACTCAAAGTATAGAATTTTGTCCTAAGTTAATCGTTTAGCCACAAGTTTATTTTACTAAATCACCAACTTAACCTGCAACGATTTTCTAAATAGTCGTCGACAGCAGTAGAAAATGTATGAAAACTATACAAACATGATGAATCTAAGAAGTAGGTAAGCGACTATTAGGACTGAAGGATGTACTCAAGCTATATAATTTTGTCCTAAGTTAGTCGTTTGGCCATAAATTTATTTTACTAAATCACCGACTCACCCTGCAACGATTTTTTAGTCTTTGACAGCAGTAGAAAATGTATGAAAAATATACAAAAATGATGATTCTAAAGAAGTAATAAGTGACTTACAGCGTTGCCAAGTGTGAGAACGTGGCTTTTAGTATTGAAGGATGTATTCAAGGTATAGAATTTTGTCCTAAGTTAGTCGTTTAGTTAGAAGTTTATTTCACTAAATCACCGACTCACCCTACAACGATTTTCTAAATAGTATTAGACATCAGTAGAAAATGCATGAAAACTATACAAAAATGATGATTCTAAAAAAGTAAGTGACTTATAGCGTTGCCAAGTGTGAAAACGTGGCTTTTAGTACTGAAGGATGTACTCAAGGTATAGAATTGTGTCCTAAGTTAGTCGTTTGGCCATACATTTATTTTACTAAATCACCGACTCACCCTGCAACGATTTTCTAAATAGTCTTCAACAGCAGTAGCAAATGTATGAAAATATACAAAAATGATGATCCCAAGAAGTATGTAAGCGACTTACAGGGTTGCCAAGCGTGAAAACGTGACTTTTAGTATTGAAGGATGTACTCAAGGTATAGACTTTGCTTCTAAGTTAGTCGTTTGGCCATAAATTTATTTTAGTAAATCACCGACTCACCCTGCAATGATTTTCTAAATAGTCTTCGATAGCAGTAGAAAATGTACGAAAACTATACAAAAATGATGAATCTAAGTAGTAAGGAAGTGACTTACAGCGTTGCCAATTACGAAAACGTGGCTTTTAGTATTGAAAGTTGTATACTCAAGGTATAGAATTTTGTCCTAAGTTAGTCCTTTAGCAAGTTTATTTTACTAAATCACCAACTCACTCTGCAACGAGTTTCTAAATAGTCTTCAACAGCAGTAGAAAATGTATGAAAAATATACAAAAATGATGATTCCAAGAAGTAAGTAAGCGACTTACAGCGTTGCCAGGTGTGAAAAGGTGGCTTTTAGTACTGAAGGATGGTACTCAAGGTATATAATTTTGTCCTAAGTTAGTCGTTTGGCCATAAATTTACTTTAGTAAATCACCGACTCACCCTGCAATGATTTTCCAAATAGCCTTCGACAGCAGTAGAAAATGTATGAAAAATATACAAAAATTAAGCAAGCATTAAGTCTCGTCTAAACTTTAAAATTGTTATGGACACCATGAATGACACCGATCAATTTTAAATACAAACTGTGCATAAAATAGGCTTGAACAGAAGCAAAAACAACTCTTCAATAAGTGGCTTCAATTCAAATAATTAAAGCCATACTATGCTGGAATAAAACGTTAAAAACTCCAAAAGAAACTGACACAGATATGCCTAGAACTTTAAATCGATAATAATTCTATTGAAACAATAACATTTTGACAGTTAAAACTGGAAACTTCATTTATGAAAGAAAATAGCGTTAGGGTGGCTCCTTACCTCGGCCTTTCCAGTGTTGCCAGTGTAAGCGTAGAAGAGGGCTTTCAATAAAGATAACATTAATATGGTGCTGAAACACTAAGGCGAACAAAGAAAACAATCCATAAAACCCGAGTAGTACAGAGAGCGATAAAAAGGTCAATGCTGGGTCTGGCCCTTAGGGATAGAGTACCAAACGACGTCATAAGAAAGAGTAGGAGTGACCGATGTAGTCGATGTGATAACGCAATTAAAATGGAATTGAGCCGGCCACGTTGTGAGAATGGCTGATAATAGACAAAACGGATCCTGGGGGGAGACAGAGACAGCATGCCCTTAGGAATAGAGAGATAGGTCCTCCTGATAACCGGAAACTGGATGCAGACAGCTCAAGATTGTGACGCGTGGAAGGGATTAAGGGAGGCCTGTGTTCAGCAGTGGACGGGACAAGCAGGAGAGCAGAAGAGACAAGGTTCATCCATCATCCAGATAATGTCGAGAGGGTGGCGGCAAAAAGGTACTGACAGACGGAACCAAATCCGGGTTATCAGCTGGACGTCTCGTCTAGATTCTTAAGAAAGGTTCAAAATTATTTATCACTTGTCTAGGAAAGGTTTCTTAAATCACAGACATAACGTTCTCCCCATCGTGAAAACGCCGCTATTTTATTCAAAGTTCGAATCAATGCATAAAACCCGAAAAGTTCCTATCCGAATCCCTAGGATTCGAGGAAATTGAAATAAAAAGTAATAGTTCAAGTATAAGCATAGAGAACGAGAAAAGGGGAGAAGGCACCCTCCAAATCTCATAAATTTTAATGTTGCCTCCATCTCGGCGGCATTTCGTGGAAGGTAAAAATGCCGAGAAGTACGAAGGTGGCTGGCCCGAACGAACATCGGCCCGACCGGCATGGAAATGCCGCCATAATAGTTCAATGTCAGCCCGCTAGGGCTGTTGACTGCAACTTAATTGTACTATTGATCAAACTCGACTTTATATATTATTGTGGCCAATTGAATCTGAATACTGGCTTGATTACAAAGTGATTGTACAAGGACATCAATAATTTTGAAGTGTCTCAGTCGATTAGAAAATATTTTAAATCTCTATCCACTGTTGCAGAAATGTACATTAAAAAAACTCAAGGAGTCGAATAGCAACAATTACCCCGGCCTTCCTTCATGGTTAAAAGGTGACTATACCTCCTGGCTTCCTTAAATTGTACCCTTTGAGATCAATATAAATTCGCATTTTTTTTAACGAATCCTTGTAAATAATTGGCCCTTGGTAACTGTTGACCCATCTTAAAACCAATTTCGTGTGAATCGAAGCAGTACATTTCTAAGCTCCGATTTAGTACAATAATAATCCTATAGTCGGTCGGTTGCCGCCACGACTAAACCCGGGTGAAGTCAGGCCAACGTCTAGCTCTTTTTTTCTCGGGAGAAGAGAACGAAGAGGCAATGCCCCTCGGTTCAATCGCGATCCGATCTTAAACTTTTATTGTTCGATCAGGTCCGCTCTATTCATTCGACGGGCGCTCGTGGTTTATTTGCAGGGAAATTACTCTTCTTTCTTAGGATTTTCGCGTCTTTTTTGCTTTATTTCGCGTGGCTAAAGGAGTTTTCAAATTGAAATTGCCGTACGGCTTTGGCACAGCGAACAAGTATTTTCAAATTTGTACGTGGCGGGCTCTTTGAATGAATAATGTTCACAAAGGATGGGGATTATCCTAAACTTTCGGGATGGAAAAATTTTCCATGTAAATGGCTTATTAACGAAATACTCTTTGAACTGTAAGTAAGCCGATTGTTTTTTAACCCCTTGTTCCCGAAATTTATTTTCTTCTAAAATAGATTTTTTTTGAAGTGAAACTTCCTTAGCGAGGGTAAAGTCAGAAAAAAATCTTATCAAAGTGAAACGCCTATCAAATGAAAGGCCCCTTTACTTAAGCATGTTCCAGTATAGCTAGAGGGTTGAAATTTTTAGGACATGTAGCCGGGGTAAAATGGGGATCCTGGACGAAAACTGGACCCCGTATCCCCTCCCGTTCGGCCAGGAGAGGGGGGAGAAGTAGGGGGGGATTATGCCCCCACCTCCCCATATACCCAAAATATTTCGAAAAAATGAGAAAGTTAAAAAAAACGTAAAAAATTGTTCGGAAAATTAAAAGTATTATAAAACTAAATACTAAATAAGAAAAAAAATAATAAAAAAAATTAGAGAAACGCGGTTTTTTGCAAAAAAGTCGAAGGAGTTCAGCTACGAGGTCGGGGATGGCAAAAATGGGATGGAAAAAAAAAGAAGTTTTGAAAAAATGGGAAAAAATTGAAAAAAAAAACGTAAACAAATGTTCGAAAAGTTAATAATATTAAAACGAAATAAGAAAAAAAATAAAAAAACAAAACCAAAAGATTGTTCGGAAAGTTAAGGTATTATAAAACCAAATAAGAAAAAATAATAACAAAAATAAAAAATTGGTCGGAAAGTTAATAAGAGTATTATAAAACGAAATAAAGAAAAAAATAAATACAAAAAAAATGAGAAACGCGGTTTTCGACGAATAAAAAAGTTGAAAAAAAAGAAAGAAAAACTGTCGAAACCAAGGGCAAAAAATGAGAAACAAAAAGTTAAAAAAAATAAAAATTCAATTCTTTATATCTCTTCCAGAAGTTTCACTGCAGTTGTGTGCTTATACAGGTGAGGCACATAATTCTTTTTCTAACAAATATGATAGTTGAGACTTAAAATAATGCATATTTTGCAATTTTTGTTTATGAAATTTGGTTTTGAATTTAGGATATGGTTTCAGAACGTAACCAAGAATGAGAGGGCCTATTGAATTCGTAATGATAGTAGTGTATTCAAGAGAGCGTCCTCCCGATGGAGGCAATATCCCCCTTCCGGGAGAGCTCTCTATCATGGTGACATAAAATTATGCCTCCCTGTAGAATCTAAATAAATTTCCTATCCTTGTCTACCTTAAAGGTACAGACGACGTTTTAATCTTAATTAAGATAAGTATTTAAAAAGTTATTCTAGGTTTCTTCAAAAATTAAACAATAATTTAATGTTTTGACAGTCCACTCTGCCAAACATTGAAAGCGGCAATTATGACCACACGAATTAGAAACACAAATTTCTTTCTATTACTTTGAAACTTCCAAAATTTACAACTCATTATAAATTTAAAAAAATATGAATTGTCTTGGAGCAATACAAGCTGCTAGTTTTATAATAAGATTTTCAACTTGGAATAAAACCTTCAGGTTACCTGCACTCAGGAGGAGTGTTGCCTTGTCGATATCCGAAGTAAAATTTAGCAAGGTTGTTATAGGGTGAAGAAACTCATATCCTCATGTTAGGAGAAAATGATAAGACTTTAATCAAGGTTTTACAGAGAGGCAAAATCATTCATGTTGAAAGAGAGCACTCCCGTTGGCGCATTGTAGATGGGTCGCTAACCGCAGCGACATTTCAGAAGGTTATATTATAGAATGATGTAGCACTCATGTTTTGTGTCTACAGATAAGGATAGAAAATGTATTAAGGGCTCCGCGATGTTGGGAGCCCAGTCAGTCATCCCAGTGATTAAAAAATAGAAACCTGTATATTAGAAAATATTTATGTATATATTTATTTCACTGAATCATAGAAATAATAGATCCTTTGAATATTTATTAAAAAAGAAATTTAACTATATCTCTGCATTTTGATTTTAAAACAATTAGTTTGGGTAAGAATGTGAAAAATGACAAAACTTATACAAAAAATAATTTTAGGATCATGATTAATTGAAATTATTAATTAATTAATTATTTAATTTAAAATTTTAGAACATTCAAACTGTATTTTGTCTCTGTCTCACGCTCATGAATATATCAGAACAAATGGTTGTTTTACTTCCTGTCGAATTCAAGAATTGATTCCTTCCCAGTTGAATGATGTATACCAGCCCGTGAAGATTCACTTTGTTTTATTGAAATGAAATTCACTTACATACTGATTATCAAGCCTATATATCATGCATTTATTTACGAGTATTGAGAGTGCCAGCACTGATTTTTGTCTCACTTTTGTTTGAATATATGTAAGAAAAGAAAATTGATTTACATTATTTCAATGAGTTAAATCGTTTCTCAATTATTTAAAATCAAAAAAGTATATTTTAAATCTTTAACAAAATGAGTTCTGATTTAAATCATAAATATATCAATAATTCGAATACTTTTCTGAAGTGTAAATGATCTTTGATTTAAATCATTTTAGTGGTAAAAAAGTATTCACGATTTATGAATTATGATTATATTTATGATTTAAATCGTTTCCAAAGATTTAAAGTAAAAAGCATTTTTTAGATATTTAACAAAATAAATTCTGATTTAAATCATAACTATATCCATAATCTAAATACTTTCCTAAAGTGAAAATTATCTTTGATTTAAATCATTTTAGTGGTGGAAAACTATTTTTGATTTATGAATGATTATTACCAACCTGTAAATATTCACTCTTTTTTTATTAGAAACCAAATTCTATGTATTGAGAGTGTCAGCAGATGATTTTGGTCTCGTTTTTACTTGAATATAATGTGAGAAAACAAAATTAATTTAAATTATTTCAATGATTTAAATCGTTTCCTAATTATTTAAAATAAAACAATATTTTTAGATCTTTAACAAAATGAATTTTGATTTAAATCATAAATATATCAATAATTTGAATACTTTCCCAAAGTGAAAATTATCTTTGATTTAAATCACTTTAGCGGTGGAAAAGTATTTTTGATTTATGATTTCAAGTATTTTTTAAATTGGTTCGTCCCAGTCCCACCCCTAGCATCATAACTTTGAAAATAAATATATTTTATATATATAATCATGCATATTTGAGGCTGAAAATTCCAGAAGACCAAAATAACGGCCGTGAAACGCGATGGCCTTGTACAATTCCCAGAAAGACATATTTAGCGCAAATAAGTCCAATGCCAGGAATAGACCCGGGGGGGACAGATGTAGTGTAGTAGGCAGGGAAAGTCCGAAAATAGCTCGTATATTTTTACTTGGTACAACAGAGAACTGCTTGCTCTACCTACAAGAACAAGAAGAGCGAGTGGCTGTGATCGAACCAGAAATGGGATTATGTTTTGATTTTTTGATGGATGTCTGTGAACTTGGCCCACCCAAAATAGAGTTTTCATCGATTTAGATTTGTTGGAAGCATCGAATAGTTCTCAAGTTCTGTTGAAATTAGTTCAAGAACACGATATTACACTATGTCTATTTCCTAAACCTTGGCACCTAGAATCGTGCCGCTTTGACTGAACCTTGGAACTATTGAAGCACATCCCAAAACTCTCAGAATCCCCATGTACGCATCTGGAACTCTCGATAAATTTAAATAACTAGTAGCAGGTAAAGTAGAACTATGAAAAACATCTGCTTCCCCGCAATCAGAGCGCAAAAAATCGTTTAGGAACTATCCGAGGGTACCACACTCTACTTAACTCACCCTTACCACATGACAAACATTTACCTTTCTCTCTTTGATTAAAGCCCACCCCAACAAAAATTGAACAACTCATTTAAGTCGAACGAAAAAAATCGAGCCTGTTAAATTAACTAATTTGAAATTACCCCTTTCACAAAAAAACGAGATGTCTGTAACGTACGTGCTTCATTCTAGGATTGATGCACCCGTAACCCTTCTAAAAAGAGTTATCTACGAGCGGTGAAAATGTTGACCAAGTAAAACAATCTGGTTTAACAACCGCATTCTCTTTAAAGGCAACACCTGCCCTCGGTATCGGCGTTTTCGGGCTTTTATTGAATTTAATTTGGTATGGCGCGGCGGCAAGCAAATAAGGAGGGGGTTACGTGCCGTAAGCGTTTATGAAACATTTACTGGTTTTTAGAAAATCGCAGCT
>JAEQML010074733.1:0-14208 GCA_016904865.1 Pissodes strobi | reverse complement strand
GCAGAGGGTCATCATCGGCTCAAAAACATCTGACGCAGGTGCGATCAGTTGTGGGGTTCCCCAGGGTTCAGTTCTGGGTCCACTGCTTTTTCTGTTGTACATTAACGACCTTGCTTTTCTGGACATCGAGGGACAATTTACGCTTTTTGCCGATGATACTACCATACTCTGGCATAATCCTAGCCCTATCGCATTGAGGGATAGAATTTCAACTGATCTCCCAAATATTGTACAGTGGTTTGATACTAACTTGTTGACTCTCAATGTTGATAAGACCAATATCTTGGGTTTTAGGTGTGACGTGGGTAACTTGTTGCTTGGGGATGTTCCACTTGTTTTGAAAACAAATATTAAATTATTAGACATTCTTCTCGATAACCATTTAAGATTTGATTCGCATATTATGGGGCTGACAAAGAAGGTGGCTTCTGGATGCTATGCTGTGCGTGTGATATCGAGAGAGATTATCTGGCTAGGAAGGTGTACCATTCTCTAGTGGAGTTGCATTTAAGGTATGGAATTGTGTTTTGGGGGAATACATACAATTGTTTGCTGCACTCATTGTTTATTTTGCAGAAAAGAGCAGTGCGATACATTTATCAAGTAAACGTAAAGAAGTTATTGGTGAATACTTTAATGACCGCTTTTAATCTATGTGTATTTTTGAGGGACCTTGCTCTGTATTTGTATTATTTTGTCTAGATATTTTGATTTTGATTGTTTACTGTTTTTTGGACTGCTCTTAACTTATTTTATTGTAGTCTATTGTATTGTGTTCTATTGTATTTTTTTTTTATTTGGAAAATAACGTTTATTGTGGTTTTAGACATTGACTCTGCTTTGTAAAGACTTTTTTTTGTATACTTGCGTACAATTGAAGAGCTTTGTTAACAAGATTTATCTTACTAACAATAAAGCATAATTGACTTTGACTTAGACTGTTTGAAAATAGTTGCATTTAAATATAAGGAATGCTATTCGACATGCTACATGAAATATATCTAGAATTTTTAAAAGAATTCGAAAATCGGAAAATGTATCCCGCTCTGCTTTTGAGACCTTTTATATTGAAATATAATTCAAACATATTGTCAAACTAAAATCAACATGGCTAAATGATGAAATGGTTGTAAGACTAATAAAACAATTAAAAACATGTTATTTCTATAAAATGTGTATGCATATGTTTCCATATTATTAATTTTCGATTATTTTTGGACTCTTTAAATTTTGTAACCTATTCCTATACGTTTTAGTCCGTTTTGGTGCTTTTGGTTACTATTGATTAGTTTGGGTTAGTAGTACATTATAACCAATTTTAATGTTTTTGGTTAGTCACCAAAATTGGGTCGTTCAATTAAATCCCTCGATCCTGGAAGGTAGCGTGCGTCATTCATTTCCCTAAACCGGGAAAAGACCCAACCCTGCCATCCTCTTACCGCCCTATATCCCTGTTGAGCAGTTGAGCACCCTCGGGAAGGTAGCTGAAAGGCTTATCTTGTCGAGGGTTAACAGGATAGTAGAAGAGCTCAATATACTTCCGAACGAGCAATTTGGCTTTCGCGGGCAACATGGCACCGTCATGTTGGCCGCGAAAATAGCCACTGACGTCTACAAGGGTTTTACTAACAGACAGTCGACAGCAATTTGCTGCTCGACATCGAAAAGGCATTCGACAGGGTATGGCACGATGGGCTGCTGTACAAACTGTTGGCAAAGTACAGCATGCCACTGTACTGGGTAGCGCTCATCGGGTCATACCTTGCCGGTCGCTCTTTTGTCACTCGAATTGGCCACCACAACTCGCGCAGTAGAAGATTGCTTGCGGGGGTGCCACAAGGTACAGTAATGTCGCCGCTACTCTTCAATCTTTTTATAGCAGATGTTCCGTCTTGTCCTAATACCCAGAAAGCCCTTTTTGCCGACGACACGGCAATCTATTCCCTTGATTCTAAAGCGGAAGTGGCAAAATCTAACTTGGTCGAACACTTGAGTATACTTATGCCCTATTACGAGAGATGGAAGGTCACCTTAAATGCAGCTAAGACTGAACTAATCGTGATAACAAGTAAGAGGAAGGACGTCGACGTTACTCCTCTTGTAATAGGGAATAATGCAATACTACCAAAGACCCAAGTTAAATATTTGACAAAAAATTAAACTTTAGCAATAACTTTTGAGCTATTGCCGCTAAAAATGCTTATATCAAAAAAGGACTTAATGTGTTGATAGCGGGCCGATCCTTTTTAAGCCCAGCTAATAAGCTTATATTGTACAGAACAGTAATTATCGCCGCTTATAGCAAATATTGCCGACATTAGATACAACCCGGAGCGCCGTACAACACAGGGCACGATCTATCGGGAAATTACCTTGTTCTATCAACAACTAATGCCTCCCTAGACTCAATTTCCCTAGGGCATATTAACTTACACCATAAAAATCGCATCTAATATCTAATACCATGAACTAACTTTCGAAAACAGTCTATTTCTAACTTTTCAAATTTCACAAAGTATCAGGAAAGCAGGAGCACATCGCCCAACTGGGTAGTATGAGCGGCGTGCCTCCTGATTGGCTAGCTCACCGTGTTCGGACACGGGGGCCTGGCCTGGCAAGGGACATGCGAAGAATATAAATATGCAGCAGCAGTACCTTAGCCATTCAAGACTTAATGTACTTAATGTTGGATTGAGTAAGATAACACAGATTCAGCAATTATGAGAATAAGGTACATAACTAACCAACAAGTTAGTTAGAAGGAGTATAGCATATGTAATTAGTGTAAATAAAAACAGGAATTGCAGAATAGTATAGCATTAATGTATAGTGTAAATAGAATAGAAGATACTCCATGAACTGTAAATAGACCAAAAGTAACCATAGACATAAAAGATAATAACACAAAACTTACAAGCAAACTTATTCTAAAAAGTAAAGGACAAAGAAGAATAAAAACTGCTAATAACAGGATTATGACAAAAATGAACGAGGTGCCAGCAAATAGCGGCAAAGATGGCTTAAAATCTACAAAGACGACACTGCTAAAAAGGCTGCGGCCAGTGGCAGTAGATATGCAGGCAGCAAGCTAGACCTGCATGCGGTGGAGGTTTGGTTGGTATGCCTTCGAGAAGGCCAACACTACCCCCAAAGCCTAAGGGGGTGCGCATAAGGGAGCGTTCCTCCACCTGACCAAAAAAAAAATAGCCATTCATTGCATTTCATGCAACGGAAGCGTCCATGTCTCCGCAGTCGGACCGTGAAATTCGATTCATGCGACCTAATACTATTCAATTGGTACTGGAACAGGCCTACGCCTAGTAAGCCTATACACACGTGTAAATACATCTTGTATATATATTCTGTATATATATATTTTATATTGCATAGTGTGCTTGTCCATTTTAACATTATGATTCCCTGCTCGAATCATGAGTAGTTTTAAACAGGGTTTTTCATTGTTTTTCCCTGTGTTTACCCCAGGCAGTAACATATACCCCATTTTACAAGCTTTTTCATCAACCAAGAGCTTTATGCAATTCTAAGAGTAATAACGGCTTTGAAGGGTCCGCCCAAAGAAAGCGACAACAAAAAGGAGTACCACATAACCTAGTAAACTAAATAGGCTAAGATCAACCCCCACTAAGGGTGTCAGCTGCTGTTAGCAATGGCGTTGATCGAACAACGCCACGCACATAACATGCGCTTGTATTACTACTTGTTAATATAGACATATTTAGACTAGGCATGTAGTTATAACTTGTTAATAACTAAAATGAAGACAAATAATAAAGTTCAATTAACTTTCGATTACTTTCAGTTCCGATGGATACGTTATTATAAATTTTTGTGTTTTGGTTAGTCTCCAAAATTGAGTTAATCTGGGTTAGTTTTAACTTACTTCAATATTTTAAAACGATTCTGATACGTTTTAGCCCGTTTTGGTACTCTAAGTTACTTTTGGTTTGTTTTGGTTAGTCTTCCAATCAAATTTTGGTTACTTTTAATTAGTTCAAATTTATTTCAGATATTTGAACCGGTTCCGATACGTTATAACCAATTTAAATGTTTCTAATTAATTTAAGTTAGTCACCAAAATTCGGTTAGTTTCAACTTACTTTCATATTTTTAATCTGTTACGATACTTTTAGCCCTTTTTGGTGCTTTTGGTTAGTTTTGGTTAGTCGTTCAATCGACTTTCGGTTAATTTCAGTTAGTTTTAATTTATTTTAATCACTTGAACCGGTTCCGATACGTTATAACCAATTTTAAAGTTTTGGGTTACTTTTGGTTTGTCGCCAATATTCGGCTAATTTGGGTTAGTTTTAACTTACTTTAGTATTTTTAATCTGTTCCGATACGTATTAGAACGTTTTGATCAGTCATTCCGTCAACTTTCGGTAACTTTCACTTAGTTCCAATTTATTTTAGTCATTTGAACCGGTTCCGATACGTTATAACCAATTTAAATGTGTTTGGTTAATTTTAGTTATCCTCAAAATTCAGTTAGTTTTGGTTAGTTTCAACTTACTTTCGTTCAATCAACTTTCGGTTAGTTTCAGTTAGTTTTAATTTATTTTAGTCATTGGAACCGGGTTCCGATACGTTATAACCAATTTTAATGTATTTGGTTACTTGCCAATATTCGATTAATTTGGGTTTGTTTATTTACTTTCACATTTTTAATCTGTTCCGATACGTTTTAGTCCGTTTTGGTGATATTAGTTACTTTTGGTTAGTCATTCAATCAACATTCGGTTACTTTCAGTTAGTGCCAATTTATTTTAGTCATTTGAATCGGTTCCGATACGTTATAATCAAATTTAGTGTTTTGGGATATTCGCTTAAATTCGTTTCGTTTTGGTTAGTTTTAACTTACTTTAATTTTTGTAACCTGTTCCGATACGTTTTAGCCTGTTTTGGTGCTTATGGTTACCTTTGGCTAGCTTCGGTTAATCGTTCAATTAACTTTGGGTTAGTTTCAGTTAGTTCCAATTTATTTTAGTCATTTGAACCGATTCCGATTCTTTATGATCAAATTTAAGTTTAAATAAACAAACTAACACGATCTCTCACGCGTATGGCGTCATGTGGCAAATGTAGCATTACGTTTTCACGATTTGGGACCCTATATTAGGAAAACAGAAAGATTTTCAATGTTAATACATACAGTCCATTTGCATTCGTTTCGTATTATCATTTAACTGGAAAATGTAGGCACTAAGGCACTGGCCATGATACAAAGAATCTTTGTATCATGGGCACTGGACTCGACACTGGCACTGGTTAACAAAATCAATGTTTTACACCCAAGTCGTTTAACTTTGTATTCAATCTGACACGTAATATTTAGCATTATGTTTTATCTTTGTGCATTATGTGATTGTATACAAATAATTTTCCTTAATTTTTATCATCTTTGGGAAATGAAAAAAAAAACTGTGGGAACAATTATTATAACTGTTTATACATCCCATAGCTGCAAAACTCTGCCTTCCTTTTCCCATTTTAACATATAAACCTTAACTTATTTATACAACATACAAACAATAGAATATATACACATAACGATAGTCTATTTACCCAAACAACAAATCTTTTTCAATTTTAATTCCTATGAAAATTTATTGCACTTCCGCCCAGGTAAGCGCGTATGATTGGCATCGAGTTCCAACTGCGTAGTGTCCTCGCTTCAGTGAGCTTCAGGGAGAAAATTTGATTCCGTACCGCGCTAAACGAGCCGAGCGTCGCGGCTATTCTTCTTTAGGCTATGACCTAAGCCGTATTCGATTCACTACTTTGGATCGATTCAGATCGATCTAACTGAAATTTATTGAACTGATTCGTGTTCGATTGTTAAAATATCACTTTGCCCCCACTACCTAAAAAGTGACCCAGCTCACCTGTAAGTGAACCGAAAATGGAACGGGATCACTTAGATAGGTTCAGTAGTTCAGGTAAAAGATGGCATTTAAATGTCAATTATCAATCGGCTTTATTTTTTTATTGTTTTCATAATTTTATTTGGCTTTGGCTGACTGAACTGAAATATCAGTTCAGTTTCAATTCATTTTGAACTGATTTCCAGTTTCAATCGAATACGGCTCTAGCACCGATCTCCATGGAGATCGGTGGGCTCTAGTCAACGTAAGTGAGGGAGGGCCGAACGGATGGACGGACGTAGGTTGTCCGTTATCGCTAGAGTCTAACTGTTAACGGGTTGACGTTACAAAGGCCACCTATACTATATAGGCTAGCCTTGCGTGGAATATATTCACAAAGAAGGGGGATTATTTGTGAATGTATTCGCGGAAACACATGCAAGCTACTGTATATCGACTATAATACAGCTTTTATTAAATATATCCTGGTTTTTAGTTAAATAAAGCAACATATTTTGGAAAAAGTGCATCCAAAGTACGGGCACGTATTACAATAAGTAATATCACTTTTCGCATGGCCCTCCGCTCGCTGCGCTCGCTACGGGGGCTCAAGAAAAGGAAACTAACCAGGTGCTAACCCAAACTAACTCAAGACATACCCAAAATCAAGAAAAAAACTGTTTAGAAACTTAACCTTAAAAAAAATAAAAAGAAAACAATGGGGTTTAAACCCGAGCCGCCGACGCCGTCAAATGCCGCTGCCGAGTTCAGATCTAACCATCTAGTCCTCTGGACCACCACGCCTTATATACAAATCGATTGCATCACGATGACATAGCGCGAATGCAATCGCTTGAGTCAACGCCATCTGCACTAGAAGGCGCTAGAGTCGGTATCGAAAATTATATCGGGTCTACAGACGCTTGTGTTGACGTTGACGCTCTGACCTTGACTTCTTCCTAATCATAATCATAATAATCAAATCTGAATACGAATAATACGATCATAAATACCGAATTAGTTTTTTTCTTATTGTTCAGCAAAAACATAAATGAACAAAATAACAGCTAAAGAACTGCCGGCAACTAGTTTGTAATGAAGAAGTATTCATGAGTTGTGTTGAAATGATTTGTTTTATTCGTAGTTAATAAAATAAAATGGAAAGTCTCAGCTTGGTTCAAGATGTAAATAACTTAAATCCTTTGAAAGAGGTGAATCTTACCAAAACCAATTCCTTCAATGAAAATATAGAAGAATGGAATAGTGTAAAAGATAAGAATGATAACCTAGAATTAGAAGAGGCACCAAAAGACACTACAGAGAATGTGTGTCGTACTTGTTTCAAATTAATAGAATCGGACTCTTGTCTCGCAATCAACTCCTCTGATAATCCTGGTTATCTAGAAAACTTAATAAATATGTGCCTTCCTAAAATGAATTTAATGTTAACAATCGATCCAATAGTCTGTCATAAGTGCTTTACTACATTAGAGGAATTCTATGGTTTTTCAATGGCCTGTATGAAATCGGAAAATGAACTAGCTAATTATTGCAATATAAATCAAGTTTCAAGCCCTATAAGTATTGGTGATTTTTTAAAACATACCCTAAACCAGAGTTCTGATTTTGTTGCTGTTAAACAAGAAGAATGTGGTTTGGGTACTGAAAATAGAACTGCAGATAATGAAGATTTGATTAAAATTTCGGGTGATATTGATGTAAAAAGTGAGGATGAAGGTTCAGACTATGCACTAAATGAGTCAAGCAATACTGTTAAACCTAGAGTTAAACAAACAAGGAACATCTTGAAAACAAGAAGAACAAGCACGAAAAAAATTAAAACTCGTGGAAGCAGAAAAAAATTTAGCTCTAGTGATTTATTGGAAGCTCAAGTAAAATGTGAAACATGTGGACAAAAGTTTACATCTAAATGGGCATTAGATAGGCATATACCAGTTCACAACACTGAAAATACAAATTACTCTTGTGAAACTTGTAATATTAAATTCAAATATAAGCATAGTTACGATAAGCACATAACTGCTCATCTTACTGGGGCTCCAGTAACAAAACCTTTTGCTTGTGAATGTGGTAAATTCTTCAATAGGAAGTCGAAGCTTAAAAAACATGAAGAAATCCATGTAAAGAAGGATAAGCCTTTTGCTTGTAAGAGTTGTGGAAAGAGATTTGTTGATGAAAAGGTACAGTTTCTTAAAAATTTAAAAATCTGTTTTTGTTTCACCAGAAAAGGTGATGGCATATGGAGTAAATAAAAAAAATCCAGATTTTGCTATCACAGGAACAGGGTGATGTTTACAATATAAAATTATATTTTATTTATCTAATGTTACTATTTAGCATTGTCTTCATTTCTAGTTATTTTGTAAAGTGCTGCAGCAAATTTGTGTCAGATCTAAAAGTTGTTGGCTTTTTTTTAGTCAAGTGTGGTCCTTGCAGAATTTTTTTTGACTAGACACCTTTTTTTAGTGAATAAAAAATTGCAAAATAAGAGGTACTTATATGTTACAATACGTTTTTCATTAAAATTAACAATCAACCACTTTTTTTTTAAACAGTGGGAAGGTTTGACCTATAACATCGATAAGTGCTATACCCCAAATTCAAATTCATTTCCATAAGTCCTTTGACTATTCAGTTTATTTCAGTTCAATTCAGGAACACTTTATTGTGTTAAGATTAAGAGTTTATTGACAAAGCCAGACCTAGTTCTAAGAAGAAAGCAGACACCAAGATGAAGGCAAAAGTAAACTTATGCAGTCACACTACTGGAGTAGAAGCTAGTTTCAGTGATTATATGAACAGTAAACTAATGCATTTATAAGAAAAAAATGTATGTATGCCACAAAGGTCGAGACAACACAGTAACATCATACTCGCTACAGGACATAGTCTGCTTAAGATCACAAGTTTAGTACTTCTGTCTGATAATATAATTTCAATGGGGTTAGGTTAGACTATGTTTCCTTATATGTTTTAGTTATATTCGGAACACTCTTATTGATTCACTAAAACCTTCCCATTCTTTTTCCTTGCCAGTGGTCTTATCATGCATACTTTTTATTTAATTTTTTCGCAGTCTTGTAATATTGGCATTTATATGAAAAGTTGTCCCACTGATTGTTCTTTTATCCTTTAATCAGGTTACCACAACATCTTGATTTACAACTGCTATCAGAATGGAGCAAATTTTATCATCTTTTCTCCCAGTTCGAGATACCTTAAAGGAATTTGCATTTTTTTGTAAAGTAGAACCTGTTTTTTGTTGATCAATCCTCTCAAAATACTGATTTATATATCATCACTCTCAAGTAAAAACAATAGTATTGTTCTTCCTAGAAGCTCTTATCATTTCATTCTGCCATCATATCTTGACGACTCTTTTTTCCTTCTAGTTTTCTCCAAAAGCAAATACCTAGTTATCTTCAAAATATTTAGTAAGTTGCAATTTTAGGGAAAATCAATGACGTACGGAGTTGACGCGATAATTCGGGCAGGTCATTTGTGAGACTCTTGTTTTTATAAGTAGGTATGACTTGCTGTTTTTAGTACAGGAGAGAAAACCCCACATATGCGTAGTGGTGTATGTATTGAAGATAGCAGTGGTGAACATTTAAGTAACATAAATAATATGCATGCTATTTTTAAGCTTATATATTATTCAAAAAATAACACTCCTCTTTCCAATTTAGAAACTTTATCAATTTCCAGTTATTGGACAGCCATGTAGAAAGAGTACACATGAATGAAAAAGCCTTCAATTGTGAGCTATGTGGAAATAAGTATACTAGCAAAGCTGGTTTAGATGTTCATTTTAAATCACATTTTCCCAGTGATAAGCCAAGACCAGAACCAGATCTTATGTGCGATATTTGTGGTAAATTGTTCTACAGAAAATATAGTTTGGAGAAACATCGTATGAGCCATACTGGAGATAAACCACATGAATGTGATCAGTGCGGTATGAAGTTTAAAGAAAGGTAAGGTCAGTGATGAAGCATATTTTAATCCTAGGCAGTAATTTTTCAATAATTTTTTACTTGATATGAAAATAACTATAGACTTGTTATTAAGGTTGTTAGAAAACAGATTATTAATGCTTACATATAGTAATATTATAAAAAAAACCAATTTACTTTCTAACAAAGTTACTTTGGGTGCATATTACATACATCTTTGAGAATAATTCACTTGTCAATGTTTGATTCCAGTCTACCTCAAGACTGCCCTTATTACACCTTTGTTTAAGGATGAAACTTGAATAAACCTTAAAAAGAGGAATTCTTTTTTTTTGGGCATCATAACATCATCCTTGGCATAATACGATCCTTTACAGTCCTACGGCACTATGCTATATTAGTCAATTCTGATTGGTGGGTTTACGTCACTTTAACTCTTCACGCATGACCCCCCGTCAAGGCGACCTATACTACAAGGCCAGGAAGCAGGCGGTTTTAGGCGAGCATGGGTCATCACACGTCGACCGAATTGATGGTCAACTTAAGGCTGATTTTCATATATAGGACTGTGCGCCTACCATGCTGTGGCCGTCGCGGGTATTCTACTTTTTCACAATAGGATTGAAGGTCGTAGCACAGTCCTATATGTAAAAAATGTAAATAAGAACTTCAGTGCGTTTTATATGGAACATACAATATACAATTTTTTGATTTACAGTGACAACGACACGGTAAATACACAGTCGGTGCGCAGTCCTATATATGAAAATCAGCCTTTATTTGTTTACATTAATATTTTTCACTCTGTTTTTCATTTATTTAATTATTTTATAACGTGTAGATATGAACTACGTATAGGTAATGATAGTAATAAATAGTAAAAAACTAATATGCTGAATAATAAAATGTGTAAACTCGTAAAATAAAATAGTTCACTGTTCAATAGTCACGAAATCACTTAAATTTTACAAAAAAAAATGTTAAATAGAATTTCTTTCTCAACTATGTCCATGTTTCTAGCTCCAGTTACCCCTCTTGAAGTCTTAGATATTGTGAAAGGTCTGAAAAATAAATCAAGTTCTGACTTTGATCCAGTGTCGGTGAATATCTTGAAACCATGCATTGAGGATTTGGCGATCCTTCTATGCTACGTCATAAACAATTCTTTTAAGTATGGCATATTTCCCAACCAGCTTAAGGTGGCAGTTGTCAAGCCTCTATACAAAATGGACAGTCTCATAAGTTTCTTCAGTACAAACAATTAATAAGTGCCAGTCAGCATGGATTTCTAAAAGGTAAATCAATAGAGACCGCTGTTTTTACTATTATTGATGAGATCGTGAAGTGTATGGAGAGGGGGGAGATAGGCATGGGTTGTTTCCTGGATCTGTCAAAGGCCTTTGACTGTTTGGACCATGATATCTTGCTCAATAAGTTGGAACAGTGTGGAGTAAGTGGTACACCTCTTGGATGGGTTGAGTCATTTCTTACAGGACGTAAACAGCATGTTGTAATTAGAAATGGTGGTATAGACTATTACTCAGAAGGAACTTCTTATGGGTGTGCCTCAGGGAAGTATTTTAGGCCCCTTTCTATTCATCTGTTACATTAATGATCTGTCATCAATTGCAACATCAAGGAATACAGCACTTGTCAATTATGCTGATGACACCACCCTTCTATCATGCGATGACTCTCTGGCAAGCAGTTTGGGGCAAACTGAGTCATATTTGCGTTTGGCTCAACAATGGTTTCAACAAAATAGATTAACAATGAATACCGCTAAGTCCAGCTTTTTGTTCTTTAGAACCAAGCAGTCTAGACTCATTTGTCCTGAGGAGATTGATCTGCTGAATCACAGGTTGTCACTCTCTTCAGACACAAAATTTCTGGGTATCTATGTTGACTGTCATCTCAGCTGGGAAAAAGAGGTGGATTGTGTTGTTGGTGAGCTAAATACCAGTTGCTACCTCCTGCGGGTCTTGAGGAACTATGTAGATCTACCAGCATTGTTTCTTGCATATCATGCCTGCTTTGGTTCTGTGTTGCGTTTTGGTATTGTTTTTTGGGGGGGTAGTGTCAATGCTGACAGAGCTTTCCTGGTTCAGAAGAGAGCCCTCAGGATCATGTTGGGGATGAGAATGAGAGATTCTTGCCGCACTCTCTTTAGGCAGAATAGACTTTTGACACTGACGGGCCTGTATGTGTATGAGTGTGTTGTGTTTTTGCATAGGAATAAGCATTTGTTTCTGTGTCATCTACCGGATCATGCCAATAACACTCATGGCATGAACTACCATATTCCACATCACAGGCTTGCCATCTCTGAAAGAAATCCAGGACTGTCATGCGTGCTCTATTTTAATAGACTTCCTGCTCACATAAAGTCAATTGAGTCCCACAAACGCTTCAAAAGGGCAGTATTTAAATACTTTCTTGAAAAAAAAAACCTTATAATGCCACTGAGATATCTTAATAACTATATTCCTTGAGCTTATATTATATTATGAAATCATGTTTTACATTATACTGTTTTTAAGTCCGTTTTATGTTAGAGGTTTATTTACAGTGTGTACTGTATAATTTCTTGTAATTTTTTATTTTTTTAACAATATTTTAACAATTACTGTATGTAACGTCTAGTCTAGTCTAGATTTTATTATTGTATTTTGACGCCATTTCTTAAATACTGTTTATATATTTTATGTTAATAGTATTTTCTGGAATATATAGTACTTTGACTTTGACTTCCTACTCATCCGCAACTGCTGTCCTATGAGCTGCTAAACTTCGGCTTCCTGCGCCCTGATGAGCGTTATAAGATCCTTTACATAAATAGTGCACTATATAAAAATCGGCCTTTCCTATTGGTCGATCCGCATGGCCCTCCGCTCGCTTGGCTCGCTACGGGGGCTCAAGAAAAGGAAACTAACCTGGTGCTAACCCAAACTAACCCAAGACATACCCAAAATCAAGAAAAAACTGTTTGTAAACATAATATTTAAATAAAAAATAAAATAACAGCTACGGGGTTCGAACCTAGGCCGTCTAGGTGAGACCCAGCTGTATAAACCTCTACACCACGAGAGTTCTTGATAAAAATCGATTGTATCACGCAGACATATCGTAATACGAGATGGATCGACCAATAGGAGAGGTCGATTTTTACATAGTGCACTATTTGTGTAAAGGATCTTTAAATGCCCCTGATGACCATACTTCTTGGTATTTGCCGCTTTACTACTCCTTCCGGTAAGCGGCTCCCAGTTTTAGGAATAACACCGCCATAGCTGCTGCCACCAGAGCATATATCGCTACCCTCATGTCTATCGGCATCCTGATTTCTTTCTGTTCTACTATAAAGTTTCAGTTCACCACACCTGTGTCAGTGACCTCCGCTTGCTTAGAGCTACAATATATATTCCATAAATGTTACCTTTTATGTATTGAATAAAAGGCCAGGTCAGTATAGAGTTCTGTATTAATTATAGCAAGGAATATAGAAGATAATAACGCGACATAATGTATACCCTTATAATCTACCTACTCATACCAATGCGTCATTCCGTCCCCTCCCGGGTTGGTTTAGGTTCGTAGTCTGAATATAATGTTGCAATAACAATACTGATTCAGCAATTATTGGCCTTGTCACCTGCGGCGAGTATCTCGTTCATCACTGTTAAACAATAAGTTCATCACTGTTAAACAATAATATTAGGTGTAGTAATGTAAATAACGTTCGTCTAGACCTCGAAATATTCGGGTTGCTGTCATGATGTAATTTATGAAATACCGAGTGTTTTTCTGACACGCTACATATAATTATATTTCGTAACGGTTTCTTGTGGGATATTCCAAGTAAGCTACCTCGATGTCCTTCATATTTAAGTAAAGTTGATGAAGAGAATGTCCACACTAAACGCAGAAAGATCAGATTGAATGTGGAGAGATGGAAAGGGGCTATTGCTGAAAGTCTGGATAGAGCAACTACTTACAATGAAATGAAGCAATATCTTTTACTGCGCTACATGAAGCTGATATCAAGATTAATGAACTTGAGGATTGATAGTTGAAAGGAAAAAGAAACTTGTTCTTTTTTTATTGAAATGAACCTGCTGAAGGGTACCCAAGTGTACAGATGTCGGTGTTTCTGTCAGGTCAGAAGACTTGAAGTGTTTGTGGGCAATTTGTTCATTAAAAACACATTGTGTTCAGACAAGACTGTTATAAAGCTAACAGTGCGGGTCGAGTATATTAAGTAGTTTAGATAAAGTGCTTCATGGCGCCAAAATATTTTTGATTGACTAACTAGTTAAGTACTTGTATTTTTACTAAAATGACTTTCATGA
>MU195935.1:0-12070 GCA_016904865.1 Pissodes strobi | reverse complement strand
AAAAAAACTTATAGTTTCTCTTAAAATAAGCTATAAAGGCTAAATACCATTAAATTATGTTATCTTCTGGTTGCAAAGTGGTTTTAATATCTCTAATTAAACTTAAATCTTATCTCTAATCTAATAATTTGTAAATTTGATTTTTTCCATTAGATTACTCTCTGATTTGACCACTTTAATCAAACTTTTATCTAAAACATAGTTTTTAAAGCTTTAGTTAAACTATAAATATCTTTTAGAGATAACCTACTGATTATTTTCATAATTTATAGTAATATTGCTATGCAAGGGCAGTAGACTACTTTTTTAAACGGTATTTTGATGGTTGTACTCCATTTATAGATCAGAGCAGAGATGAATGTAGTGAAAAATGTACTAATTAAAGCTGATAAAGAACTTAATTATGACAATTTTAAAAAAGAGTTAAAATCGGAAACTTTCCCTTCTCTTTACTTGTTTTTAAACTTGCCATAACATTGTCAGTATCATCCGCAACATGCGAAAGATCATCTTCGAACCATATCTCAGGACAGATTTTCAGTACTTGCGGTATTCTTTATTTGGATTTCGGAGATATGTAAAAATAGATTGACTGTTGAAAGTTAAATCGTATGAGCTATGGCTACTACAATGACGCCCTTTGATAGTTTATATTCTAGTTTCCAACAGTTTTTATAGAATCCATTACTAAATTTGCTGTTAAGATTATTTAAACAAACTTTAGTTTTCAATGTATATTTACCTGAAAGACATGTCTGTAGAGTTGCTGATATTTGTCCTTCATACGTTTCAACTCGACGGTGGCATATTTGTGTTCGTTTATAATGGACATTTTCCTGTCTCTCATCTCTTTAACTTCATCGGCTAAACTAAGGATTTGGTCCAATTTTCTTTTTCTACAGTTTTGGGCCGCTACCTTGTTCTTGCCTCTTCTTCTAATGTCTCTGATAAGGCTAAGTTGGGCTTCACTGAGGTCATATTTGGATAGGCGCTCGTTGAATTCGTCCATAGGTAGGTTAATAACGTCATCAACAGTAATGGGAATGCTCAAGGCTCTAGCTCGTTTCTCGTCTCGACTCAGATGTTCTTCATCTGATTTGCGAGATTTACTCTTATCTCTGGAAACTGGTCGTTGCATGACACCCGAATTCTCGGCAGGCAAGTGGTAGGTATGATTATGTTGAATGTGATCAACTGGGGTCCTTGGGAGGTGATTGAATTCAGCAGAGCACGAGTACTTGATTTCTGGCATTTTTTCTCTGGAGGCACTTTGTTGTTGGAAGGAATTTGCTGGTTCTCTGTACTCGGAAAAACCAGATGTATGAAATCTTTTCCCATACATCAGATGCTTTTTTTGTGGGACGGGGGGCATGCGAGCATTCTCAGATAAGCGATTGGAGTAGCTATAATCAAATGGGCGGTATTTGTTTTGATAATCGTGGGTGTAGTGTTCCCCGTTGGTGGTGTGGCCAGAATCCGATCCTGCATCACACCATTCTCCGTCAGAAAGCGACGGAACTCTTTCCGAACCCATTGAGCTGACAGCGCTGTCGCTAGAAGTATCCAAGCGTTCCATGTCGTGTCTGGATACGCTGGTCGTCCCTGCTGTGCTGTTCATGCTCAAGTTGCTTACGGCATTGTTGCTTTCCAACATGCGCATTGTATACATCCCTGTAACAATAGAACATCTGTTAAAACTATGAATATGAAAATAAAATGCGTTGATCTTATGGCACAGTTTTTGAAATTTTGCTTAGTTAGTTTTAAAAATAAAAGTATGAAAACTGGTGTATTCGGAATAAGTAATGATTAATATACAGGGCGATCCATTAAAAAACACAAGTTGGAGTTTTTAAACAAATTTACGATGTTTGTTTGGTTTCGTCGATGTCAAAATGAGACAGTTCGGGAACATTTTCAAGCTTTTTCAAGCTCTTAAAATAAATACTCTAGAGTTCTTCAAAACACAGAAAAACTCTGTATAAGTGTAAATAATCATATTGTCAAAAGTATCAGCTTCCCTTTGATAACTAAAGAGCGGAGAAAGTGCAAAATGCATTTTTTTGCATTTTTTGTACAAAACATGAATTTTTCCAATAATATTGCATTTTATGGCCAAATAAAGACCCTGTCCGTCCCTTTTCGATTGCCTGTTTATTGCACGGCACGTGTTTATTAGTTTATTACATTACAATGGGGGCGACTCAGGTACTTTACTACTTCATAGAATTACCCAGGATAAACCTACACTATAGGGTATTCCCAGTAAAAGCAATTAATATTTCAAACAGAATCCGATAGTTCAAAGAGGTGGCAATTTTTAATATCTATGATATCGTCTACTTGAAAAGTTCTTGTGTGCCTCGTTTTGTAAAGTAAATTGTGTCTGTGTCTGTCTGTCAGGTGTTTGTTAAAATGCCGAAAACTAACTTCCATATGTCGTGGATAAAGAGCTATCGGGAGTTCACTTGGGATGACACCAATTTCTTTTGTACAGCTTGTTCGAAAATTGTGAGTATAAACCATATTTTCACATTTATTTCTTTTTTCCAGTCTATAGTAAATAAAGAAAGATATATGTTTTTTGGTATAATAGGAAATTTTGGCTTTTATAAATTACGTATTCAAGCACATTATTGGTAGTTAATGTTAACAATGTTAAAGTATTGTTAAAAATTTTCTACTCAATTATTTTATAGTAAAAAAAGAAAGATATATTATGTTTTTTGGTATAAGGAGATTGTTGCTTTTATAAATTACGTATTCAAGCAAATTATTGGTAGAATGTTAACAATTTTAATGTATTTACAAAAGTTTTCTACTCAAATATTTTATTTGGTAGAAGTAGGAAAGATTTTTTTAAAATTCGATTTTTTAACGAATGTAAACCCAAATTAATTATTGCTTTTTTGGATTTTACAGATTCATGCAGATAAAAAATTTATTGTGGATCAGCATGTCAAATCAGCAAAACACCAGCTCAACGTGCGAAAATTGCAACGAGGGGAACCCTCCCAGCAAACAATACAACATTGTCTTGAAGCAAAACCAGAAAACAGCGAACAAGCCCAGTTCAATGAGGACTTATGTAAGGCATTCATTGGAGCCAATATACCACTTAAAAAACTGAGCAACCCCAATTTACGATCATTTTTGACAAAATATTGTAAATTTAACATACCGGACGAGTCAACTCTACGTAAAGGTAGTGTTGATGTCATTTACAAACAAACTGTAAATGACATTAAAAAAAAAGTGGGTGAAAATTATTTTTATTTTGTGGTTGATGAAACAACTGACTCATTGATTGGAGACTTAGGGGAAACCAATGATTATGGTAGATCTTATTTAATTGCATCCAAACAATTGGAAACCAACAATTTAAGTGTAACCAGATTTGTTCAAGAAACATTAATCAACTTTTTTTTACCCGACATTGTTCTGTCAGAAAAATTCATACTCCTTTTATCGGATGCTGCACCCTATATGGTTAAGGCAGCACAAAATTTAAAAATATTGTATTCCAACCTATTTCATGTTACTTGTTTGGCTTGTGGTATAAGTGGTGTATAAGAGACCAGTTTCCATTGGTAAATGATTTAATTAATCAAGTAAAAAAAAGTATTTCTAAAAGCACCTTCGCGTGTTCAATTTTATAAGGAAAATTGTCCAAATACTCAATTACCACCACAACCAGTAATAACTCGCTGGGGAACTTGGTTAGCCGTTGCTATATTTTATGCCGAGAACTTTGAATTAGTTAAAAAAGTTATCGAAGATCTAAACGACTCGTCTTCTGCCGCTCTAATAAATGCAAAAACTCTTTTTTCTAACCCAACAGCACATATTAGACTACAGATTGGCCAGTAAGAGAGAGAAACGATTGCGGCGAAAGAGATGTAAGAGCCACCCATTTAAAGGTCCCGGATACACAGCGCATGCTCGACAAAACAGCTGTTCAGTTAAATCATTCTGACATTCACCTGTTTGAGTTGTTTACTTCGCGTCGCCATTGTGGTCATTTTCATTCTTAGAAATAACTATATCTTATTATTTCCCGTGCTTGTGTATTATCAAAGAGGACCTATATTTAGTCGTGTTTATTATCTATAGTGGTATTTTTGAAATATGAAAAGTTCTACTAGTGGTAGTTATGTAAATCCGTCGTCTGGGAGTCTTAAGTGTATTTGTAAAACTGCAAAAATACTTTTTACAAGTGTAGTGTCAGTGGAAGTAAGATTAAGTTCTTGCTTGCTTGTTTATGGCTTTGCTTCTAGGCAATTGCCAGCTCCATTACGTAATGACCACGTCGTGTCTGGCTCTAGACCATCCCGTGACCATCTACAAAATTACTAATTCGGTTATACCAAGTGCTGTGAAATTAATGATGTAAGCAGTTGAGCAGCTCTTAACATGATGCTGGTAACTGGACCAATGTTAGTACGACCACATACATAGGCAAACTGAAAACAATAAAAGACACACAAATCTAGGAAAAAGGACATTGGATAGGCCTTTATAAGTTGAGCATCACAGTTTTATTTTATTGTAATTAAGGAACTGCATCATAATTTTGATTGACTCACTAGAGTGTTTAGCTAAAATCATATTGATAGTAATGGGTGAAGTGTATCCTAAATTAATGAACTCTTTATATAAATCGAAAGACCTGATTTCGTAGTAATAGGGCATTCAAAAAAGATATGATTCAGACTTTCTAATTGTCCACACTCACAAAGTGGAGATTCCCTAATTTTAAGTTTGTGTAAGTGTTCACCTGTTAAACAATGTCCAGTTCTCATCCTACAAAGACTACCTACTTATATCCATCTATGGTATATATTATGTGCTCCAAGACTATTCATAGGGTTACTCATGATAAATATAACTAATTTGAATTCTAGAATGTGGAATTATCTTCATAACGATCCTGTAATTGCTATAAAGTTGAAAGTGCTAAAAAGATTGACACTATTTTTACATGCTCTTCTTAGACAAAATTGGTGACTTAAATGACGTTAATTGGCGTTACTGGTTTACACTTTTAACTTTATACATGGTGTTGAAAAAAATACTGCTAAAATGCATTTTTGCCAAGTCACAGCCTTTCGACGGGGCTCAGAGAAAAACGCTCGTGGATATGCATTACTGAATATTTGTTACTAATAAATAGGTACCTTCCTGTTACTTTTTGTAATATCTTTAATTTTAACAGAATAACTCCCTAAATGTATGTATATTTTTCAATTTACTGGTTTATATTGGCATAATAAATACTTGTTGTGTAGTTCTCCTAAGTTTTATTTTATCTAAATAGATCACGTCAGAGTTCTTTTCCATTCCCGCATAAGCAACTAACTATTAATTATTATAAGTAATACAAATACGAAATGAAAATAAGTCTTAATTACGAATACGAAGGAACGAAAATATGAAGATGAAGGATAACATTTTTAAAATTCTTTTAATTAATTTAATTCCAAAATTTTTTGAAAAATTCTAAGATTCCTAAAGTTTTCAAAATTCGCCCAATAAAAAAGTATCACTCTTAATTTTAATAACATGATCTCATCTGTGATTTTTTGTAAAATTTCAAATTAAAATATGAAACCTAATATTTTCTTGTTTAAAGGTATTTAAATTAATAAAAAAAAAACAATTATACACTTTCCATTCTTAAAACACGGAAGATAGAACCTGTTTTGCATTTATTGATGTCTTTCGATTTATACAACTAAGAAAAATACCTCTAGTCAATTCATTCATTTGGCCCATATTCGCTTATTTTAATAAATTGAAAGGTAAAAGGCAGCATTGCTTGTAAGAGAAACTATTACTATTGGCAACGCTGCGCCACCAGTTTAAAGGGACGAGGTCACGGCGGCATCCGCGCAGGGATCAAAGCGCTGTCCACTCTTTAATAAGTACTCTTTGCCAACAGTGAAAGAAAATTTAATATTTATAAAAACAAATTATTCTTTTGTATCTATAGCACTCACGAAATTGGAGGCTACCTCTGTTTCTTTGACAGATTCAGTGGCTTTAATAAATCAATTTGAGGTACTTTGTATAAATTAGAAAATACTGTCCGATAACTTCGGTAGATGTTGAGCGAAGTTTTTCCATTTTTAAACATAATTATGTTTACAGATAAAAGACACAATTTTCTTTTGGAAAATTTTGAAAAACATTTAGTTATAAATTGTTTTTATAACTGCAAAGAATAGTTTGTTAATTTACGAATTGTATGTTGTGCAAGTTGCTATTATCTGAATGTATCAATGGTATTATGGAATTATTAATTGTATTATTATTTTTTTTTATAATCGCAAATAATATTTTGTCACTGTAAGATTTTTATGTTTTAGATTTTGTTTTGTAATTTGCTATGTAAGTATCAATGTTTGTATCTATGAATAAAAAACTTTTATTACGATTTTTTTGTTTCATTTATATTTATTTAAATAAGTATAGGTAAAAAATTATAGGATTTCTGAATGGGTTTAATTACAAAGAAATTGTTCTGGCTTTATTTAAAATAACATTAATGTTCATAATTTTTCATATAATAAAAATGCATATTTGCATTTTTTTGTTCATTTCGATGCATATATTCTGAAAATGTTATGCATTTAAATTTAAATGCGCATATATTGGGATTTTTCTCTTGCATTTATTCCGCTCTTTATTGATATCATTCGAATCGTTTAATATATTATAATAAAATTTGAAGTAAGTATAGGTAAATTTTAAATCTAAAGAAGAGATGATAAAAACAGATTAGATTTTCAAAATGAAAGTGCGCTATTCCGAAGCTTGAAGTGGCTGCCATCAAATTAATATGGTCGAGTGTTAAATTATTTACCATTATTATTAAGATTTTTATCTTATTGATATGAATTACCTTAATTCTCTTAACATTTCAAAAATATACATATTGTTACTTATTTAAATAAATGTTCCAAATGAGCGCCTCGAAGTTCTCGACAATTTAGTAATTTAATTAAACTCTTTCATGGACACGAATATATCTTGAATGAAGGTTGTAAATTGACCCGAAATATCGTTGACATTTCTTTCATTGAACCACCGACTTTTCGACGAAAATTGGCGCCTAACAACATGAATTTCAAATTTTTACTTCTCAGCTGCAGAATTGTCCAATTTTCCTTTTTCCATCTGTTCGTCTCAGAATCTCAAAATGAAAATTCTTAACGCTCATGTTCATGCAAAAAACACAGCTTTTTTCATCATGAATTCTATGCCGTTTAGAAACTGTAAAATTTGTAACCCTGCACAATATTTTTCTTACTCCAACTAACAAATTGAATATTTTTTTATAGATATCTACAGTAAAGTAGCGGCAACGCATGTTACGTGATCTGAACCAGCCGTCACAAAATCGATGCGATGTGACGTATCGGAGACAGATTATCAGGTAGAACAAACAAAAACTGCTCATAATTTTATATTTTTACTTACATAACCATTATGTTTAACTTCTTAATACGTACGAATGTACTCAACAATAAAATGAGGACGTTTGATTTCGAACTTTTGTTATCTGACTCAATGCTCGTATCGAGTCATAATTTACAGTCACAAGTTCACAAGTTATTCTCTGCTTAATCTTATCCCTCGAAAGCGAAAGGAAAATAATTGAACTACAACACAGTTTTATCCACATTACTGAAACACCATTTTTGCACTTGACGTGCGTTTCGCTAACCAACCGTGTTAGCATCATCATGAGATGATTAAAATTAAACTTACAAACTACCCTGCTCAGTCACGCTCGATCAACCAATATAATGGATTGTATCAAATAGGCCCTCTATCTCTATTTAAACTATTCTTACATTTAATAACTTCCATACTTTCGTATACGTCTAATAAGTTCCTGTCATGAATTAATTTTAAATTTGTAATTCTTATTCTATGATTATTTTCAAAAGCATGCTCGGCAACACGTGATTTTTCTCTTCTAGCCCATACTTCATACTTTAAAAGAGCTATGTGTTCTTTGAATCCAGTTTGTATAGAACTTCCAGTTTAAAAGTGAAATGTATGAAATTAGATGCATGGACTGTAACTAAAAATATGTTGGGCAAACTAGAAGATGCATACAAATGAGATTCAAAGAACACAGAGCACATTTAAAGTATGGTCGAAGAGAAAAGTCAAGTGTTGTCGATGCATGCTTTTGAAATTAATCTTAGAATATCAATTAAAAATTTAAAATATATGCATAGTGGTCGGTATAAACCGAGGGGTAAACCACCTTCAAAAATCTGTACACTGGAATCCCACTTTCTATCGGAATCCCATGGAATTCCACGTAATCCCATGGAGTCCCATGGAATCCCACGGATTCCCATAGAATTCCACGGAATCCCATGGAATCTCATGTAATCCCACGAAATAAAACTCTAATATTGAAAGCATAATTTGTTTAAAGCATTAATTAAAAACACATTGATAATTTTAAAAATACCTACACTATATAATAAATATAATAGAGCACAAAAGGTTAGATTGTCAAAAATTAGTATGTTAAAACCTGTTAAAATGGAATATTTAAGGCTAAACACTTTTTATATGTATTAAAATTCATATTTTAAATCTCGAGTTAAAACTTAAACATATTGTAACATAATATATGAAGAAAACAAGCATTTCATTGAGGGGGGGTTTGGGGAATTCCAATCTGACCTCGGCGGGAACCTACCTCCGATAGGTTTCGCGGTAGGAGCCGGACGAAGTCGAAAAATAAATTATTCGGAGTCCCAGAAAACGTCCTCCGTACGGATTAGACTTAAAAAAAGTACTCTGCGCGATTTTCGATCCGCGGCACCTATTTCGAGGACGCTCTCCCCATAGGTTCCAAAAGTGGAAAATCGTGATTTTCGACCCCTAAATATTATTTCGAAGAAAAACGCTTTCGTAGGTATTTTTATATTTAAGAGACGGATTTTTTTCGTATTTGGAACCTACCGGAAATTCAGTTTCTACCGGCTTTTTTACCTTATTTTCGAGCTAGCGACGGAGTGCATCGGTCCGAACCCCCACCTAAAATTTTAAGTCGCTAAGTCTCCTAGGGACTCCTAAATAAGGACTCTTGGTGTCGTTCGACCTGGAGGGTTAAAATTCAGGTTAGGGGGGTTTTCGACGACGCCCAGTTCGAATCCGACCTTGGCGAGAACCTACCGCCGACAGGTTCCGCGGTAGGTGCCGAAAATAATCGAAAATTTTCGATATCGACATTTTTCATAGTTGAATTGTTTCCTTTCGTCCCTTGAAATATAATCCCAGATCGGCACATAAATCGGTGGAACGTATCCGGCGAATAGGCGCCCGCGCGGTTTTTAATCGGTAGGTTCCGGTATAAGGAGATGACCAGCATCAGGGTCTATATTTTCATGGTAGATGTATCACGTCGGCTGCTACCTGGAATTAAATCGGCAATGCCGGGGCTCGATTTTAAGGGGGGGTTTTTGGGGGTTAATACTCAGGGTAATATGGAAATCGCGTGTTTTTTTTGTGATTTCTGGCTAAACGGGAGCTCGGAGCGAAATTCTGACGAAAGTTTGCCCGTTAGTGGCTACCTTCCCCCCCCCCCCTTTCTCCAAAATTTATCGAGAAGTGGGGGAAATCGCGACACGTTTTTTAACGGGTAGGTTCCGGTAGAAAAAAGAAGAATTTTGGCAAACGAAAAAAAACGTATTTTTATATCGACCTAAACTTCATTTTCTCCTATAGGAACCGAAACCTACCTGGAACCTATCGGTGGAAACTATCGGCTTTTTTTTCGATCGATTTGAAATTCGGCAAGTAGGTAGAGGACCTCAAGGCCGACTAAAAAGGTTTTTACGAAAAAACTATTCTTAGTTTTCGAGAAATCGGCCGTTTAAATTCGAGAACACTCGTAGCTCGAAAACTACGAGGGATGCGGAAAAATACATACCACCAAAATAGTGTATTTCGACAGCCTTTAGCCCGTATGTGAGTCGTCGAACTTAAAAAATATATATATTGGCTTTATTTTTCAAAAAAGGGGAATTTTTTCAAAAATTATTTTTGTTACCACCCTGTATATGCCTTTGAAACATTTATTTTTACGTTAGTGACATGTAAATGGACCCCTTTAATCGTTTCCGTCATAAAAACGGATATTTTTTTGTCAAAAAGTTTTTCGGAAAAATTCAAGGGTATATAATTAAAAATATAGTATAATTGAAAAAAAACGAGATTTTCATTAAATCGGCTATGATATGAAAACGGTAAGAGTTAGAGGGAAACTTTAAATGGGAAAGAGATAGGTCTCGTCGGGTAATATAATGTGCAGTATCCAGTTTGATCGCACGAGGTTTCGTTTTTTTCAAAATTGACCAAACGTGATTTTAATATTCCCTTTATTAGCTCGGTAACGAAAAGAGATATTTCAAATCGGTTTCCGTCAGTCTCTGCGGCGTCTTAAGGTCGATCGACAAACTTATTCACGATTTTTCGATAGGAGTTCAAATAAGGCAGGTATTTGATAAAATGTAATTTTTGTCTTAAAATCTAGCAATTTTCTTCAGATTTCGGCACGAAATAGGGAATTTCGTAGGGGGATGATCTTTCGAATTTCGAATATCATTTGGTGCGCTGGGTTCGATTTTCGCATCGAAAAAGTCATATGACTTTTCTGTATCGAAAAAAAATGAATTTTTTGAAAAATTAATTGTTTTATTTTTATCCTGAACTTTACCTGTAGCTGTTAGTCTCATATGATGAGGATTGGAACGCCGACCTGAACGCTTTGAACCAGCACGTTCGCCTGCCGGTACAGGCGGTCTACCGATTACAGAAAACACCGCGGTTACGATCTACTATTCTAGGAAGTTAAACCGTTTGTTCCTTATATTTTGGCACAGAAAATCAGTATGATGTTCTCGATGCAAAAATGCAAAAAAAATAAGAGGCAAACGCTTTTTCTTCCTAGAATAGTAGAACGTAACCGCGGTGTCTTCTGTAATCGGAGACCGCCTGCATCGGCAGGCGAACGTTTTGATTAATTTCAAATACGTATTTATAACGGTCTAGACAAAATTATTATTTTATATGTTATAGCAAAAAGTTGAGGTATTCGGTCGGAATCCCACAGAATCCCACGGAATCCCACGTAATTCCACGAAATCCCATGGAATCCCATGTGCTTGTACTGTACACTAGAGGTGTAAAATTCGGTTACTTTCAACTACTTGTAACGATTCGTTACCTTTGGTTCCAATACTCGTTACTTCGGATCCGTTATTCGAGTACTCGTTTCCTTAAATTTTGCCTTAGGTATTTGGTATTCGTATTGAAATCCGATATCGAATTTTACGTGTTGCGACATATAAAGAGCTATTTAAATACATTGTGGGATCATAAGGAAAATAATTGTTATCAACATTAAAGTAGATATGTTTTTTCTTGTAATAAATATTTTAACATATTTTTCTTATTAAATTTATTTCTGCAAAATACACCATACATACTTGCACACAGAAAATACACTATATAATATAGAAAACTGACTTTTAAAAACAAAAATATAATTATCAATCTGTATAAATTGGATCGCAAACGTCACTGCAAAACTATAATAGAAATGTTAAGGCCACAATTTACCGGGGAATCACTGAATTGACAATCACTCGAAACTTGCATTTTCCATGATATCCAAAACCCCTGCTGTGCTGCCGCAATTCAACAGGTAATCGACCGCTGGCGCCCCCCGGCGCCGCGCCGCTAGGAATCGGAAATCGTTGATTCGGGTTTTCGCTATTCGGATTTGCATATTTACTCCTCCTACTCCTACTTAGTTAGAATCCTCGGACCAGTGGCCGACTGCCAATGCTCCGAAGTCTTAGAAAAACGAGTACTCGAATAATCGTTTATAAGTTTTATTCAGTATTCGTTACTTCGGATCCGGGTGAGTAATGAGTACTCGAGTAACGAATAGTTACTTTTTTTACACCTCTATTGTACACTGTAATTCCAAGGTGGTTTACCCCTCGCTTTGTATATACGCAAAGATATATAT
>JAEQML010074730.1:0-14208 GCA_016904865.1 Pissodes strobi | reverse complement strand
ATATCAAATATTATTGATGCTTTCGACCAGGGCTCTCATTCGGCATCATTGTTTTGCGATCTATCAATGGACTTTGATTATGTAATCTCGGGCTTTCTTACCGAAAATCTAGTTTTCTAACTTTAACTACCAGAGTCTTCAGCTGCTGCGCTTCAGGCGAATGGCCAGTCTTAATTCCAACTAACCATAGTGTACCGCAGAGGTCAGTCTTCATTATTTACTGCAATGTTTTGCCATTCTATCGTCATGACGTTGACTTCATTCAGTTTCCCGATGATACGACTGTCGTGGCTCTTGTTAAAAACTTGAACTCGTTAAATGATAAGCTGATGGAGACACAGCAAAGCAAAACGTTTTGGATTAGTTTTCTGCGAACTAACTGCGCCTGAATGCCAGTTACACTGGGGAATGTGTTTTACCTGGAGTAATTCATTTGATATAACTGATTATCCATCACTTGTTAGATTTTTGGGTATTCACCTGGATTAGAAACTAACCTGGTCCCATCATGTTGATTCCATTTTCTCCAAGCTGTCCCCGGGTAAAAATGGATTAAGAAGTCTAATCAGTACTGCCTCTGGGCCTATTAATACATGCATTGATCCAGTCTGAGATATCATATGCACTGTTGGTATGGAAATATGCCCAACAAGCACGATATTCTGCTATTCGCGTTATTTCGATGCTGCCATACAGAGATAGTTTTGTGTGGCTGAGGGTAATGACTGTTACATCTATGTATATTATATCCATCAAGATTTGCTATTTGCATGGGCATAATACTCGTCATAGACAGATATCTTGATAAGTTGATTTCATGGAATTAATAGATCTGGGTGGGTTTTAAGTTACCATGCGCAAAAACTATTCAATAAGCTTCAATCGATAAATCAATCAATATTGTCAAATAATACAAGAGACAATCTTGTTGATAAAGGTAAAAAGTAAAAAAACAAAAAATAAGAAATAAGAAAATACTTAAAGTTATCATTTCTAAAATATAAATATAAGGAAAGTCTCCTAGTGCCGTTATCTCAATTTTCATCCAAAGCAAAAATGAGACGACATAGAAAACAGAAGTTCAAAAGTATCCAACAATAATATCATACTTCAAAGGATAAAAGGATAAAACACAAGTCAAAAAGGGAAAATAACATTTAACACTTAAGACAAACATTTTGTGCCATACAAATTATATAAGCCAATATCTACAAAACTCCAAATGTAAAAAACTCTCGCTGATATATTCCTCAAACCCGTTGTAAACCTTTTCAATAAGCAACTTTCTTACGGACTCCTGAATACAGTAACTTTTGGACAGGTCTTTAGGAGGGCAGCCAGATGATCGTAAACTCTTCTACTCCCATAAACCAAAGACGAACGAATCAGTTCCGAAAAAGTTATTGGCAGGTATATACTTTGCGCCTATCGTATACCATTTCCATGCTCTGATATCCTTAAGTTTGTAAACTAAGCAATAGTCTCAAGTATAAAAAGTGACGTCAATGTGAAATAAAAAGACGACCCTGTACGCGTACCTCACTGCACGTGCAATACAACTAGAGTGTTTAATAGATATTTGCCCGAGTTGCCCCAAAATGCTATACCAAGTAGAATTTTCTTTGACCATAGTGCAAAAGAGGCTCGACTCTATGTGAGGGACTTGCCTCGGTTTTCAGGGAAAATATTAAATATTTTTTAATTGATGTTTTTATTTTTTTTTTTGCTAATTTCATAATGATGATTTTGTTATCTTGCGGTGTATACTTGTAGGTTGATTTACTGCGTTCTTTTAAAATAATGTATACGTACGTACTTTACGTCATGTTGTGCAGGTTGTGAAGCTCGGATCAGGGATCAATCTACGTCAGGTGAGAAGAGATGATAAAGAAGACATTTGGTGAAAAGAATAAATATGTCTATTAGTCAATGCTTTAACGAATTTATACTTTACTCGACTATGATAATGCATGTTTTTTGGATGATGTCTTTTTGGAATTGTTTTAAAAGCCTTGGTCACTGTTCATATTAAAGTTTAAGAGATGTGTTGTGTTCCATTAATGGTTAAGGTTTGCTATTTAATTTAGATAGGTATTTGAACGCTTTTAAATGCAGATCAATTTAGCTTAAGTTCACTCAGAGTTTACACTGCACGTTAACTCTTTGACATATTTTACTGTGAAATTATCTTTCTTAGACATTTGACAAATTTACCGTAGATTCAACGTTACTATCCTAGGTGGTTAACCCAATGTCCACAAACATGTGTGCGGCGAAATTCGGTTTTAACTAGGGAATTGAATTTCAGGTTAGGACACCCGGAAGGCTACGCACATGTATACTATAGCGAACTGGTTGAACAGGATTGGGTGAGAACAAAGTCTGTCGAACTGATGGTTCGCTTGTTTATTTATATAAAAAAATCTGATGACCATTGCACGTTTAAAGTTAATAATCGCTTTAATCGCTTGGGTTGATCGCTCGCGTTGTTTATAGTTTGTCTTACATGTTTACATAATATTCCAATAGCCTCAATAAAAAAATTTACTTTACTTTACTTTCCTATTGGCTGTTTACTATACCTATTAACATTCAGGTAAAGGAAGCAGGGATGTTGTGTCATCCGGCAAAAAATTAATATTACATACCTACAACAATAAACTGATAAACGTTTCGCTTTTATTTTAGCTGCCTACACTCCAACTGAATCAGTTCCAACCTATCTTGATTTAATAAGGCTGATATAGTCATGCGGCAGAAATAGAAGTGTGCTGCTCAGCAGTGCGCGAAATGTGATTTACGTAATGTCTCGTGAGTAATAGCAATGAATAATCGTGTCAAAAATCATAATATTTTATGGTAAATGTAATATTTCAATTTTATATTAGAGTATATAAGATATTTATTATTTTGTGTCAATTTTAATTCAAGTGCTATCATTTCTCTTGCTCCCCTTACAAAGAAACGGAATAATTGCTTATTACGTTTCCATCAAACTCAACTTTACTTTTTATAGAAACTCGAGTTTCAAAACAAAGAAACAGTCTTGAGAAATATCCAGATGGAAATATTATGAAACGCTCGACTCATGAAGCTTTTTATTAACGTAAAAAGGACATTATTTCCATAGCTCTGGCTTTTGGAAATATTTACTTTTAGCAACATTTCTTTTGAAAGGATGTCACTGAAGTGGATTTTTGCTTAGTTCGCTTACTTCTGCATCAAATCGCGTAAGCGAAAGTACTGTATCAGAAAAAATAATAACATATATATTCGCTTAAATCGCTTAAAATGTCTAAAGCGTAGGTAAGGAAAGTTCAAAGAAAAATGATTTTGAGGCACGTGTGGTATCTAAAGACGAATTGACATCTGAAAATCTCCCTATGTCAAATACATATCCCCCTGTGAAAGAGATAAGATAAATGTCTTTTTATTTCAGATTTTTTTTTTTGTAATCTTCACGAATAAATGATTTTTATAAACTGTGGATTATATTGTTTTATAATTCAGTTGAGGTGGTTAAATAAGAAGTGGTTGGAAGGTATGATGGTTTAGGTTATAATGTAAGAAAAAATGGATAATTTTCATTTCTAATCGTGGCAATGTTGGACTTTTCAAAAGACTGTTATACAATCATGCGTGCTTTTTATTGTCTCCAAATAGAAATGCAGTGGCTTTTTGACTGAATCAAATTTTCTCCCATAATTTTATTGGTTTTATTATAGTTTATTTGCTCCAATTTTCATCTTTATTTATTTTCGGTGCTATTAATTTGCTTTGGATCAAATATTTCAAAATAAGTAATATTTTGTTAATTCACTTATCTATTGAAATTTAGTGTTTTCACTCCTGTTACATCTTTTCAATGTTTTTCCTAAAAGCGAACATTGTTCAAAAGCAATGAGAGTGTTATGCCTTTTCTGAATTTTTAAGGTTGATAACTGCATTTCATCTACCCGCTTAAAGCGGATAGATTTACATTTCAACTGTCTTGGACATTTCATGTAGTATTAATGATGAAACAAACAGTTTCGAATACAGTTACTCTTAGCATTGACAGCAAGATATTTTTGTGAATTGGATTCCTAATGAAAAGTATCAAAAGACGTCCTAAAAAGCATAAATAACATAACACATTGCAGCATTCATAAATTGAGTTTATGACTAAAATTTCAAATTATTTTCCAAATAACTGTAATGCGTAAAGTCATTAATGTGTTTTCCATATTATTTCGTTTTTAGGCTACACTGTTATTTATTAGAAATCCCTGTGAAATATGGCACGTAAAGCTGGAAAATATATTTGAAAAAAGTTATTCAAAGCTTTACTGAAATGCATATATTTCAACACGAGAAATTGGAAATAATGAAATTCTCGTTTACATTATGTTTATGAAAAATTGAGGCATATTGTGGCCAATATTTAACAAAATGTTAACAGTAAGCACTAAATAGCAAAAATATTAATCCATAAGTTAGTTTACCTTAATAAATCAAAAACGAAATCCGGATTAAAAAACCATATTACCAGAATAATTGCAGACAGTTGTAGAATGAAAGTACTGTGATAAGGAAAGACCTTTTTTTCAAACTTTATTTATCTGCTACACAACAACTATAAACATTAAGAACATCTTTAAACGAGGATGAAGGAGCGATAAATATTCAAGGGAGGAGATGATAAATTCACAATCTAAGTGTTAAAATATGAAGATGGAGCAGGAAAAAACCATCTTAAAAACTACAATAAATTCAGCAAAGACGATAATTATCTATTCCTGCACATGCATAAAATAACCATTATTCAATCACTACAGATTTTGGCCGCTTCTTTGTTGAATATTATATTGTTAACCAATTATGGCCAATTACCCACACGTTTTAATTCATTTTACTTACGACTTTATTTGCTTCTATCCTCCTGAGGCTTTTTATTTGGCACTGTTGCAGGATTATTTTCGAATTTAGTATTTGCATTAGTTTGCGAAGCTATACCAGGTTTAGGTCAACAGCATTAATAATCAGGCATGCCACGACGATATTTAGTTGTTAATAGTAGATTTCAAAGACGAATTCTTTTATTTTCGAACTCAATATTAGCACGTCAGTTATGTCGGCAGTGTTTTAACACATTATATTAGTGTAGCTAGTATAAACAAATATTTCAGCATCACTTTATCTTTAAACTTCTTTTTCTCTTAAGAGGAATATTCGTATTTTTGAACTATCTGAATAAATAAGAATATCTTCTTTGTAGAATAATCTCCAGTTTCATTGACATGAAAATAAAGTGTAACCCTCCTTTTTTTGAGAATGTTTATACTGGAAAATCTCTTATTAGTATTACACCCCATTTCGAACTAAAAAAAAATAGGACTGATCCCAACTCTGATTGTCGGTACTTTGTAAGAAGTACACTAAGGGTTTGGGGTAAACATTATTTTCACAACAACATTATTTTTAAAGATATGTAGCATATCAATATCTGTTCAAAATTCTAATTTTAAGTCTGTGATTTTTAATATAGCATCCGAATATAAACCGGGGTAAGTATAATATTGTTACGGATCTAATTCGTAAATCTTTAGATACAATTCGATATGCTTCAAAAAATTTCGAATGAATGTCAGATAATAAAAGATTCTAGTATAATCTTTAAAATTTTAATTATTAAATAAGTTCCAAATGTGTTTTTATCTGTTGTAATCTGAGGATCTGATGGTTTGCCTTTTAATTTATTGTAAAACTCTTCAATACTCGATAATTGATTTTCATGTAATTTGTTCATGAAATCTACGTAAAAATTTAGATATACTCTTCCTAACTTCATTTGATTTTGCTGGGTTTTGAAAATATTTCTTAATTTCCATGCAATCGAAAATTTTAGTAAAAATATCAGATGTTTCCATTTTATGTAATATAAAATATAATTGTTATTCTACAGTGTATTTATTTTTCTTTTCGACGGACCACACCTGACACTTAACCACAACAACTTAACTTATCCAAATGCATTTAATACCCAAAAACCTTGTAGATAATACAGTCTTGTCGCTAAAATATGGACTGTAACTGAGTATAAGCAAAGTCTATACGAACTCAGTGTAAACGGCTAGGAAATTGGGGTACGATCAATTTCTTATAGGTTTGCATTGAAATGCATAAAATAAAAATTAAAAATATTATTGGCGGCTCCTCGTAGATAGTCCACCGTGACTTGACAACTCTGTCCGCACAAAATGTGGGCAATATTAGAAAACTAGAGTATCTGATTGGTCCCTGCGAAATTCCTTAATTGTTTTTAGAGTTAGAGCATTTAAAACGTATGATTTTAACAACAGTCAGTGCTGTACCGCGTGGTTTAAGTTTACGTGTTTTGACAAGTTTGTTTTGTTAGTTTTGTCAGTATTTGCTTTGTACTTTGTTGTTGTTTTTGTGATTGTTGTTGGTGTGTGTATTTTACCTCTGTTTTTATTACATAACTTTGTTGCTCTTGGAAATCAATATTTAGCTAATCAAAATGGCGTTCTGGAGACCTTTTGATATTTCTGATGGTGAATCGGAATCTACAGATCCCAAAACCAATGCCGTTGCAGAGTTTTAGAGTTTCGTTTCGTAAAACTTACATATCCAAACACAAAGAATTATTTTAAATATGTATACATGTTTGAAAAGTGAAAATCATGAAGGCCCGCGGAAATCAAATAACTAAAAGAATTTGTGAGCTTACTAAACTTCCACGCTTTACAGTTTATAAAGTGATCAAGGTAGGAGATATCATTGACCATTCTTTAAAGCGAAAAAATCCGACCAAAAGCTAAAAAAATGATAATGCTTCCAAAGAAGTTATACGCCCACTAGTATATCAATTTTACAAAGACAGCAAAGTCCCGACATTGGAAATGTTTCGAGATAAATTATCGGATTACCAGAATTATGAGTACAAATCTCTCGACACTTTGCGTAATATCTTACTCAATTCCGGTTTTAAATATAAAAAATTGGATAAGAGAATAGTTATCATGGCATCGCATCGCATAGTTGCTCATCGGCAAGATTACCTACGCAAAATTCCTTACGCAAAATTCAAGAATATCGCTGATCGGTACAACAAATTAATTTTATTAATTGCTCTAAGCCATAAAGGTGTAGGTGGCTATTTAACTGTATAACTGACCACAAGCAAATTAAGTGGACTGTATTAAGATAGGGTGGTGGGGGTTTTAAACATACTTTGTGAATTGAAACTCGGTAGGTAGGTTAACTGATTCCTTTAATAATGCAGTTGTAACTTGCATTAAATACAAGAAAATATATACATAATTTATAAAATGTCTACACTACTTGATGCATTCAGTCTTTCACACATTAAATATCTATATACAAAAGGGTGCTTAATTCAAATATCTACTAACAAGTGTTGATTTGTTAATTTAAAATGAACACTTTGTCTTGAAAATTTCAACTTTCCTTTCACTCTACAAAATACCATGATATTCTATTTTTTCTGTTATCGTATCCAGGGGTAGCCTATTAAACTTTAACCATTGGCTTCCTGTATTAGCTTTGCTGGAATTTGGAATGGATTGCCATTATTGCCAGGTTGCAGACGCCATTTTTACTGATTCTCTTCAATCTACAAGAGAACAGAGACGCTACGTCGTTTCTGTTTTGAAGAATTGCGTTAAAACGCCTAAACGAGGTCTTTGTCCAACGTGGACAAAGATAACAGAGGTACAATAAATATTCTTCACTATTTGTGCATACAATCGGAGAAATTGCCAAAAAGGGTGTCTGTTCTTTTGGCGCGAAAACGGGAACAGAACTTTTGCTGTTGATCGAGTGAAAGTCTTAACTGCACTGAACTATAATTTTTCTATCGATAGGCGGCAAGAACACCGAAATAAAGTGGGGATTCGCGGGAAAGATAGCATCAGTTTTTATTTGAGAGGGTGAAAACATCTTCTTTCTTTCTTTGACACACTGCTGCTTACTGAACACTGACGGAGACACGGATATATTAAATTGAAAACGATTACACATTGAATTGACGGAATGACATTTAGCTTTATATAATGGAATCGACCATCCAGGTTTGGACTAAGGGGTAATGAAGAACTGACATATGCTGATTTAAATGCACACATTTCTGTTTACCTGGGGTTAAATAAATATATTTGTGGATTAATTAGGGCTCATTCATATTACATACATACAGGGTGTTATCACCAAACTATACGGTGAAAAATGACAAGTTAATACACTTGTTGGGGTGCTTCCCCAACAATCGCCAAGCAAAAAGGGAAATAGTGTATTTAGATGAAACATGGATTGATACACATGACACATGTAGTTTAATATGAATGGGTAGATGATAGCAGTAATTGCTAATTAAACGGGCGTTGTTCTCGCGGCAAACGAGTGAATACACTGCATGCAGGAGTGATAAGGGCTTTGTACCCAATGCTGCAAAAATATAAAGCACTCTTCGGCTGATTATCATGAAGACATGACCGCCAGGATATTTGAAAAGTGGTGTACCGAACGATTGCTGCCGAATATTCCCCAAATTCTATTATTTTAATGGACAATGCATCGTATCGTTCCCGCCTTCATAGCAAAGTTCCCAATATCAGTAAAAAATACCGATATTCTCAAATTCATGAAGAGCAAAAATATGGAAAGTCCTCAAAAGGCGACAAAAAAAGTGTTATTGGAAGCTATTAAAAACAAGAACTTTACAAAAGAATATGTCATTGACAAATTTTGCGAAGCACATGGTCATACTAATTTGCGGCTTCCCCCCTATTATTGCGTATTTAATCCGATTGAGATGATGTGGGCTGCCATCAAGAAAAAACTTAGAAAATATAATCAATCGCCAACTAACAGTGATTTCGTACTAGGAAATATAATGACAGTAATTGATGAAGTAAGTGCAAGTGGCGTTTGGATGAAATGTATCCGTCATGTTATAGAAAGGAGGGCGAATATTGTATTTTATGGGCCATTGACCCCATATAATAACGCCAAATTCAGATTTCAGCTCTGCGGATTCAGATAGTGACTTTTCATGAATTTCTTAGGTGAGTGAATCAAAATCATATAATCCTACTTTTTCTTATTAACTTTTTATGTAATGCTGACATAAAAAAAGGTACGTTTAAAACCCAATTATGCTAGCAAGCAAGCAAATGTTGTTTAAAATATTATGTATTATACCTGTGTATAATTATGAAAAATATAATTAATTCTAAATTCTAAAATTAGCCTAAGAAAACTAGATTTCCAGACAGATGGAAATATTGATGTAGATAGAGATCTGTTGAACAACTCACACAAAGGTTTAACCAAAGTACAGACGCATTTCTTCAAGAGTACCGCAGGAATGCCATCAGGCCCAGAAGAGAACTTACATGGAAGACCGACAACTGCATCAAAAAGTTCAGATATTTCGACATGATATGAGGCAGCACCAACTAATTTAGTATCAAATTCAAAATTTGGGGTTTGAGTTGAGTCATCAGCCACATAAACTGAAGAGAAATATGTTGAAAACATATGGACTGTCTCCTCAGTATCTCTGCTGCACTGAATATTAAGAACCACTGTGTCTGGTATGCTACTATCTGATCTAGAATTTCGAATAAATGCCCAAAAACTCCTTGGATTAGTGCCAAAACGGTTTTCTAATCTTTCCAAATACCTCTGGTGGCAGATCTGGCGATACTCTTTGCACTGCTGTCGCAGGCGTGAAAACTCCATATACATTTCCGCAGACTGGGTACTTTTGAAATTAGAATGAGCCACCGTTTTACTAATGGTAAGTTGCCTCATATGTGAGTCAAACCACTTTGGAAAGCTAGAAGAAGTAATTTTCTTTTGAGGCACAAAAATGCGAATTATTAAATTACCCAAGATGTTGCCAAGTCCACCCCTGCACCCTGAAAAAGTTTCTCCCAATTAACATCAGCTAAGCAGTCATTAATTGCTAAAAAATTTGCCGATTTAAAATCATACACATATTCATTGCAAACAGTATTCCTAAAAGTTTGACGAACGCAAACATCAATGCACAATGCAGTATGATGAAGACTATTTTCAAAAATGACATCTAATGCCTCCATTATATCAATTTTGAAAGTCACTAAAAACTAAATCTAACATTACATTCCTATTATTTAAAATTGTACTTAGCTGAGTTAAATTCATAAAAGCATAACTACTTGCCACTAAATTAGCAAAAGATTTTACTGGGCAGTCCACAGCAAGTCCAAACTCATCCACACTCCACTTGGCTTCAGGTAGATTGTAATCACCAACCATGATCATCTTAGCATTGGGATACCTTTTCTTTATTTATATCTTCAACAGAATCACAGTGCCTCTGATATATCTCTTCGTTGGAAGCCGGAGATATATAGAGACATCCGATAATCCAGGAGTCATCACCATGGTCGACAGCAACAAAAACCTGCTCCACACCCTTTTCAGCCAGCTCTACTTTCATAGCTTTTAAATATTTTCTGGTGATTATTAGCACCCCTCCTCCCCTTCTCTTTGAAGAAGTATTCATGTCTCGATCCAGCCTAAAAACATCAAAGTTCGTTAAACCAAGTTCAGAGTCCGATACATCACTGGTTAGCCAAGATTCACTAAAAGCCAATACATCGTAGAAGCAGGAATTCACGCTTCTCTGAAATTCTTGCAGTTTTGATTTGAAACCTCCAGCATTCTGATAATAAATTGAGTATGTAAGTTTATTATCTGGGAGGTTCCTTGCTATTCCCCTGACTTTTGGGGCATCACTCGAGAAAAATTCTGCTGATCAGGTTGCACATCACTATTCTCAGAAGATCTGATATAAAACCTATGGACTATAACACCTGTTGGCCAAATTTTAGTATTGATTATCAAATATTTATGCCTAAATCTTACTGCAATTTTAAAAGATAATTTTTGACCTTTGGAAAGCAGCTTTTCTACTACAATATCATCTTGGACATCCGGACAGTGCTTCCGAATATGATCAGAGATGAACTCCGCAGAAATACCAGACCTAATGTTTCCAGCATAAACAAAAGCTCTATCGTTGGAAGGTCTCTGCTTATACTCAGCGGCAAAATTGTTTGAGTCATCAAATACACCTGTACCTCGAATCAAATGCTTTTTCTTAGGAGTTTTAGGTATAGGAATAGGAATGGATAAATCTCGATCGATTTTTTAGGAGTTGATTTTCTTGGCTTTGGACTCTGAATGCTTAGTCCAGTGTTGGCATTACGCCCAATGGACGAGGCATAAGTAGAAGAAGAAGCAGAGTTAATGTCACATGTCAAAACTTCATTTGTCAAAATAGTCACAGCTGATTGTTGTTTGTTTACCTTTTGGGACGAGCCGATTTCCCGCGCTGAATGCTCATTTTCCAAGCGATAGACTTTTTCCTCAAGAAAAACAATTTTTTCCTCAAGCAGGTACTTGTTCTCGGCTAATAAAAAGTTCTTATCCTGGGTCTCTAGGACGAGAGTGGATAAAAATTCACACCGTTCCTTTAGTGAGGTTATGTCATTGTCGTCAGAACCGGAATCACAATTTTTGCAAACAAGCTCATTATTGCCCGTAACTCTTAGTCCCTTTACTCGTACGGCACACGATCCGTGAAAAATGGCGTTACAACCCCTGCATTTTATATTTGCAGTGGCGCTACGCCCACAACTATCACAATTTATATATACTGAGAACCATTTAATAGCTGGGTACCAAGCATACCAATAAGATGTAAATATATACACATACGGTAATTAAGAAGTGCAGCAAAAGTTAAATTATTAAAACCTAATAGAGGAATGCATAAACATCCATTCTTCTTTATTTTTACATAGATTTAAATTTCAAATGCGTATATACCAAGAATTCTTGAGTTACATAAATACTTCAGAAATTTAGTGCCCCTAAATAAACTTTTCTATTTTTAACACGGCAGCTGTAACAGGATCAGAATACATTGTATGTTATGAGTATGATTTATAGAGTTAACTGACATTCCTCTATATTCAAAGCTGTTGGCATTAATTTCTCTAGAGAGGCATTTTTAACATCGGAGCTACTATATTCACATACGAGCTAATTGATTTTATGCTTAACAGTAACGTTTAATCATGACAAGGAATTTATTCAAATGCAGTGCAGTGTATTTAGACAATCATGTTATCAACCCACTAATATTTTTTTATTGTATATTTACCGATTTCGCCATCTATATCCCCATGTCTAACTCTAATTGATATTGTTTGTAACTTTAACATATAATATACAGTAAACGAACAACGAAATAAAAATTAGTTTGAAAAGTACAAAGGTGAGCGAAAGTTGTTTGTGCCCCTATTTGCAAAAAAGAACCAAATACGTTACTCATAAAATTACTATGCACAAAATTCATTTAAACATTAAATTCGAAACGTAAGCTCAACATTAAAAAAAAATCATAATAAAACACAAAAATTAAATAAGATCATGTAGATGCCAAAAATTATTTCTACTATTTTTGTAAATAAATTTTTCATTATGAGAACTGTAACTATATTAAAATGCAGATGCATCTGACATATAAGGAACTTTAAAATTGTTCTAAATCCTGCTATTTCTGATAAAAATATATTTCTGGAACCTCGTGTACTATCGTTTTATGGAGAAGCAATTTGTTGTATTAATTTATTCTTGTCTATAGGAGTTCAACATTAGAGGTTTGGTAACGACTGGCCTCTTTGACACCAAATTAGTTGGGAGAGAAATGACCTTCGTCATTTAAACTAAAATATTAACAAAATAATTATTGCAGTCGCCTCCAAACAATCATCACTACTTTGGCATAAATTATTCTTTTTTCGTTATTTTAAAGTTATTGGTTCCTTTTCCTCTTTGTCAAAGGTTGTATATTTAATAATTTCATAAAATGTTTTAGATTATTCGTATTATACCCAACTCAGTGCCTACAATAATGTTTATTTTTTTGGCTCTGCATTAGTTTATTTTTGATATTACCAAATTTGTTATATTGCATTTAAAGCGTAGGACTATAATAACTATATTATATCAGTTTTTTATTTTATTTCCTCTCTTAACAGATGTGATTATACCGTCAGTAATTTAGCTCTTGATTTTTGTAATTTATGATGTTTAGTTTTCTGTTATATTACCTAATAGATTTTCATAGATATTTAAAAATCTTGTTAGCTGCAATTGTGTTTTAAGCTTTCTTTTATTTAGGTTTTTATTACACCATTCTTTTACTACAAGAAGCATTGTTGGACTGTAGTTTATTTCAACTTTATTAAGAATATTTGTATTTAAATATATATTATTCAATTTAAAAAAAAATCTAATTCATGATCCAAGCAAGTATGCGAAAAAGGTCATGCTACAGAATTATTGCTATTGCCATCTTGAATATTTATATTGGTATCTCTTGAGAAATTTCCAATAATGGCTATATTTTTCAATGGAACTTCATTGAAATCTTTAATGTTAGTAACACAGAAATGATAAAATATATGCTGTTATGAACAAGTTTAGTATAAATTTAATATCAGGAAGTATAACAGGAGTTAAATAAAAGTAAACAATAAAAATATAGGTACCGAATTTTATTCGTGCCTAATTTAGGATTTAAATTCACAAAATGCTTATATTACATAAAGTTATCATATTTTAGAGGAATCATAAATATCCAACATAAAAAAATAATTACTCTCACAGATTTTGAGGGAGCGTAATAATTCCAGGCACATTTCAATATTAGAGCAATTTCTCCAAGGTATTATCCAAACAGGCAATACCCATACTCTTAATATTTTATTCGTCATTTTTTACATCGGATTTTCCAATTTACTTTTACGCTTTTTCGTCGTACCGTTCAGGTAATAAAAAACATCTGGCCCTGATGGATTCTCTCACTAATTTTTCAGGCTACGAAAACTTTTACCATAAAATAAATGCTCCAATTTGTCGGCAAGTTTTTACGATCCGTCTGTTAGACGTTGCCGCTGATGAAATGCCTTGAATCAAATTATTCTGCAATAAATAACAAAAACGGGGAATACGGGTTGTCGATAGATGAATTAAAGGGAGCGAAATGCCTAATTGGCAATTTATCCTAATATGAGAACTTAAAATGGCTCATTTTTATTTTCGATTAAAGACGATGCTACGAAA